>VMDO01001629.1:155587-199287 GCA_007922755.1 Pedetes capensis | reverse complement strand
GAAAATGTGATCCATGCCAATGAGTGTAAAGATCTGAAGTAAGCGGGGGGGGGGGGGGGGAAGGGGAACAATGGGACAAAAATCACACTCCCCAGAACTGACTTTGAGAAGGGTCCATTGACCAGTCATTGGGACTATTGGTTCTGTTCAGCTGGTGACCTCCTTGGTGCAGATAAGGACATCAGGTTTGCATAGCTCCATGTCACTATGCACTGGGATACCTCTCTTCCCTCTCTTCTAATTCTAGGCCCTCCAAGTACAGGAGTGCCCCACAGTAGTCCTCCTGAAAGAAGGTTATAGGTCTCACTGAAAAGCAGTGCTTTAGGCCCAGTCTTATGTCCCATCTTATGATTTGGATCGAAATGTCCCCCAAAGACCATGTGTTTGAAAGTTTGGTCTCCAGCTGATGGCGCTGTTTGTGGAGGTTATGGGAACTTTGTGGGGGTGGGACTCTAGCTTTGTGGAAGGAGATCCCCGGGGACCAGCCCCTGGAAGTTTTTACCAGGAGCACTGATTCTGGTTGCTCTTTGCTCTTTGCTCCTGATCCACTATACTGTGAGGTTATCTGCCATGGGCCCTACTGCCATGCCAAATGCCTGGACTGCCTCTGTAGATGGAAATCCTCTAGCTGTGACCTTCCAATAAATTTCTCCCCCCATAAATTTGTTTTGGTCAGTTTCTCTGTCTCAGTAATATACCAGCTGCTTGGTACACATCAGTTTCTTTTGAATTATTCTTGAGAACCTGGTCATCTCAGGCATAGATCTCATCTGCTAATGGTGAGATCTTAGATCAAGGTGGGCCCTGCTTGATATTTTCTGACGGTGCTTCTGATACCAAATGTATGGCTTTTCCTGATACTAACCAACTTTCCAACACCAGCTGGGCATCTAGCAATGCGACTGGATTCTGACACTAACTCTCAGAGTTAGCACTGACCTCACAGGTTAAGGGCTCCTTTCCACAGGACTGCTCCCACTTTAGACACTTGTGACAAGTGGGGTTGCCAGGTGATCCACATTGCTGCTGACTGACTACAAATTTGGAGGATCCCATGATACCCCTTCAGTTTTGATGATTCACTAGAGCAACTCACAGAACTCAGGAAAACACTAGATTATTAGAGATTATTGTAAAGAATACAATCAGTTGAAGAGGGACATGAGGTCAGGTCCAGAGGGGTCCTGAGCACAAAAGCCTCTGTCTCTGTGGAGTCAGGGTGTGACTCCTCCTGCCACATGGATGTGTTTAACCAACCAGGAAGCTCCTTGAGTCATGTTGTTCAGAAGTTTTCGTAACTCCATCTCCAGCCCCTCTCCCCTGCCTGAGCATCTGGAAGTGGGAGTGGAGGTGGGTGGCTGAATGTTCCATTTTCTAATCACTGTGATCTTTCTGGGACCAGCTGCCATCCTTAAACTCTCCAGGCCCTAAAGTGACCTCATTAACATAAACTCAAGTGTAGTCAAATGGGCTTGTTATGAATAACAAAAGACACTCCTATCATTCAGGAAACAGGGTTGCAGCTCTGGGCCAGAACCCAGGACCAAATATACCTCCTAAACCACCTCTGGTCTTTTCCTGTAATCCAGTTGTAAGGTTCTGAAAGGGCAGAGTCACCTAACCCTTTGCCTCTGTCTGCAAACCCCACTGCACTGACCCTGCCACCCTCTTTACCTGATGTCCTTTTAGTGTGGGGAGAATGGGGCTAGGAGTGAGTGTCAGCCCTTGTCACAAGGATGTTTTCTCTGTAAAACTGAGACATCTCCTCCCTTCCCAGGTGGCTAGTGTCAGCCCCCCAGAAAAGAGAACAGGTGAGTTTGCTGCTTTGAGGCAGAGGGTAGCATGTAGCACACTGAGGGATGAGGCGCTAATGAGAAAAAGAGACTAGGATCCTAGGACCCTAGGGGAGGGGTTCAGCCTGCTGGTTTTGGTTTTGCAAAGTCAGTAGGGAGGAAGGCAGGGCTGAGATGTGTCATGACCTCATCATGAGTTTATAAGCCAGCCTATCTCAGCTCCACTCTCACTGCTGCTGGATTTGGGGGGCCGGTGGCTGGGAGCAGCATTAGAGGATGAAGGGCGTGGAGATGGATGGTGACACAGCCCACTTCTGCAGGGACAACCAGTGTGTCTCCCTGTACCCCCAAGGTGAGAAAGCTCAGGGCTTTGTCTGCCTGTCCCCAGGCCCTCTGAGCCCCTCCCTAGCAGGTCAGAGCTCAGCTCAGCACTGCCTTGGCTCCTACTACAAACAAGTCAGGGCAGAACATGGGTCAGGCAGAGGATTGGAACCCCGGGTACCCCCAGTCTCTGCATGAAACCTCCCCAGGCTCCGTCCACTAGGGATAGCAACCTGACAGGAGAAAGGGGGTGCATCCTGGGTTCCTATGGACCTGGTTTTAAATCCCACCTCTGCGTACTGCCTGGCCCTGTGAGGCCTCTGAAGCTCCAGCCTGCCCTTTCTCTACAGGCAGTGAATTTTCCTATGCACACTTTGTCACCAACCATGATCCCTAGAAGGCTTGGGTAGGCCAGTTCTCAGAACAGCAAGGGCAGTATCCTGAGCCAAGTGTGGGAGCTTCAAGACTGCCCCCTTTCAGTGTGTGGGGAGGCAGTAATGTGGCCCTGAAGGCTGGGCCTCTGGCTTTGGTCAGGGTGTGTGAGCAAGACTAGCCATGGGTCTCCAAGTTATGGGCTTGCCTGTGCCTCCTTCTTGGTTCCTCTCCCTCCCTCCATCCCTCCTTTTCTTCTTTCTCTCAGACCGTGCTTCTGTTGCCCCTCACCCCCTAGTACCCTGGGCACCACTCCATTCTCCTTGGGATTCTGGGTTCCAAGCTCTTGCTGCATTCCTGGCCTTTGGATTGTTGCTGTGTCCCTCAGGGAGCTCTGGGGAGTGCTTCAGAGCACCTCCTTTTCCTCCTTGTGGCCAGCTGTGTGAGAGTGTGGCGGATGCTCTCACCTCTACTGGTCACACCAGCAGACTGGACAGCAGACTGTCCCCGTCTACCCTGTACCCTCTCATCCTGACTTTTCCCCTGCAGGCCTGGACCTTGGGCCAGGAGGTCCTTCAGCTCTTAGGATCTCAAGGCTTAGTCAGGCCGCCCTGGCATTCGTGGCTGTGACAGTGGTCTCCTCTCTCGTGGCTCTCTTTGTGATGGGTAAGTTCTCAGGTGATCTGAACCCTATGAATTTGCTCTTCTTCCTGCACAAAGCGCACATTCTCTGCGCCCTTCTGCTTAGTGAAGGGTCATTCCACTGCCACCGCAGGCCCAGACCACAGCTTTCCAGGGAGCAAACAGAGACCCATGTGCAAGGGGGAGGCTTCCAAGAACTAAGGCTCATGTGGGAAACTCTGAAAGTGCCCTTGGTTCCATCTCTCTTTCTGGAACCCTAACTTGTATGGGCAGCCTGTGTTCCCAGGCTTGGGGCTGGGAATGGTGCTGCCTCAAGAATGGGGTATTTCAGTTCTACAGTCCCGAAGCCCTCCACTGAAGGAAGATCTTCCTTTCCAAGAGGTTCACACCATGTTTCTGAGAGACAACACTACTGGACCTGTGGAACCTAACAGTGAGTAGCCACAGTGGGTGGGGGCTAAGAGGGAGCCAGAATGCTGAGGACCCAAGACCCTGGGACCAGCTTTTCCTCCAACACCCCCAGGTCCCTGAATATGTTCTACCCTCCTCATAAAGGGAAATGATCTTTTTTTAAAAAACCCAATTTTATTGCAGTATATAATGGATATATACAGTCTGAGAAGTTTTGGTGTGTATACATGCTTGTGAAACTGTCAGTCAAAGGAAGGAGCATATTTATCCTCCTCCTCCAGGGTTTATTGGTGGCCTCGGGTTACCCTTCCTTCTCCTCTCCTCCTTCAATCCCAGGCAACCACTGATCTGCCGGTTGTATCTAAAGATAGTTTGTTTAGAGTTTCATATAAAATGGACCATACAATTTGTACTTTTTATTTGTCCTTTACCAGTCACATGATTTGCAAATATTTTTTCTCAGTCTGTGACTTACTTTTCATTCTCTGAACAAGATTTTAATTTTGATAAAATCTCGTTTATCTTTTTTTAGTACTTGGCATTGAGCCCAGGGCCTGTGCATGCTAAGCACATACTCCACCACTGAGTTATACCCTCAGCTCCTACCATTTATTTTTCCCTTCTGCAATGGATCATTCTTTTGGTCTTGTATCAAAGCAAACTTTGTCTCACTCAAAGTCATAAGGTTGTTCTCTGTTTTCTTCTGGAAATTTTACAGTTTTTGGTTTTACTTTTAGGAATTTTTATATAATCACGCAAGGAATGGATAAGTCCTTTTGTTTCCTTTTGCATATGGAGATCTATGTCAGCACTATTTGTGAAAAGATGATCCTGTCTCCATGATTTGCCTTTGCATCTGTTGAAAATCATTTGTGTATATTTGTGTGGGAGTACTTCTGGATTCACCATTCTATTGATTGATTTATTTGTCTATTTTTATATGGTAGAATTTTTGGGCTCTCCACATCTTCAAAGGCTATCTGGTATTGGCTTAGCATAATGGCCGAGGCCTTACCCACCCACATAGGCAGAGTGTGAGGAACAGTGCATGAATACTCCAGGAAGGGTCCATACTTGGGTTAGTCTCTCTATTGCCCTAGGGAGACTAAAATCAGAAAGTGACCACAAGTGTCTGGGATTGGGTTCTAGTTCATGAGGTGAGCCAAGGATGACAGCAAGACCAGAGGCAGAGGCAAATGGAGTTGATGGGAAAGACCTGCAGATTAAAGGGGCTGCAGAGTCTCTCCAAATGACCAATACCAAATGACCCCAATGACCAACACCTTTCACTCAGATCTCGCATATCCTCAAACTGCTCTGTAGGGACCCTTGCCCTACATAACGTTAGGGTGGCAGTTCTTTAAAAGGCCATTTCAGTGGAGGCCCAATGTCACCTAGAAGGCTTGGCATGCCTCCACCCTGGCCCTGAAGATTGAACAGTGTACTTCCTTCTGGGACACTTTTATTTTTTTTTCCTGTTTTTACTTCCCCACCAACCATGAATCTGCTATCAGGAAATGTATGTTTGTGGTCTACCTGTGTTTAGGAAGTAACAATGGTAAATTAAGATGATTCATACTTGGTGTACAAATTAATGCAGGAATAAACATGGGCTTTATTCATACCTATTTTCTTTTTTATAATGACCCATCAATGGTGAAATTTCAGTAAAATTAAACTGCAACATCTCTAGGTGATATCATCACTATCAAGTTGAGCGATTACAATGGCAAAATAATCCAAACCTTACTGCATGACACTCTGTGGTTAGTTTACAGTAGGCAAGTATTTCAGTCCTTCTGATCCATTCATTCATGTGTGACAGCGAGGTGGGTCTTCATTTATTTTGTTTTTTGGCCAAAATTCTCAGTTGGCCTATTCTGAGGGCCTGGGAGGCTGCAATGAGCATCAGGTTGCCTAAGGAGCATTCACGGCTGTGCCATGGATGTGGACATTTCCCTGGGAAATGTGAAGAGCATTTTGATTGGCTCATATGATCCCCCTATATAATAGGCCTCTTTGGCTACCTTCTCTGCTTCTTCTCTCCAGATCACCACTATTTTGGCAGGGTGGCTGAGGTGCAAGAAGTTGTCCAGATGTTCAAAGGCCATGTGGAGAATGCCAGCACCTGGCATGTGGAGATCCAGATGTTGAAATGCAGAGTAGATAATGTCAGTTCTCAGATCCAGGTGCTCGGAGGGGATCTGGGAGATGCCAGTGCCAACATCCAGATGGTAAAAGACACTCTGAAAGATGCCAGCACCTTAAGTGTGCAGACCCAGACGCTTAGAAGTTCCTTGGAGGAGGCCAGTGCTGAGATCCAGAGGCTGAAGAAAGATGTGGAAAAAGCAAATGCTTTAACTTCCCAGACACAGAGTTTCTTAAAGAGCAGCTCAGAAAATACCAGCACTGAGCTCTACATGTTAAGCAGAAGCTTGGAGGGTGCCAGCAGTGAGATTCAGATGTTGAAGGTAGGTTTGGAAATGGCAAACACCTGGGCTCAATTGGCCAATCATAGCTTAGAGAATGCTAATGCTGAGATCCATGCTTTGAGAGGCCATCTGGACAGTGTAAATGACTTAAGGAGCCAGGACCAGATTTTAAGAAGTAGTTTACAAGGAGCTCATGCTGAGATCCAGAGGCTAAAGGGAAGTCTACAAAATGTAGATGCTCTAAACACCCAGACCCAGGCCCTTCTGAAAGGCAGTTTAGATAACACCAGTGCTGACATCCAAGCACTGACAGGTCATTTGGAAAGAGCTGATGAGGAGATGCACTTGTTAAAAACAAATTTAGAAACTGTCACTGCCCAGACCCAAATAGCAAACAGCCGTCTAGAGCAAATAGATACTCAGTTCCAAGTGTTAAAAGGAGAAATGGAAAATGCCAATACGATAAACTCCCAGATTCAGGTGTTAAGTGAACAGCTGAAAAATGCCATCAGAGAGATAGAGACCATAAAGCAAGGAATGAAGGACGTTGCAGCCTTAAGTTCTCAGGCGCAGATGTTAGAGAACACTCTGCAGAGGGCCAATGCTGAGATGCAGAGGGTAAAAGGGGATTTTGAGAGCACCAAAACTCTAACTGCAACACTCCAGGAGGAGCAGAGACGCTTGGGGACCCTCCACACGGCTGTTGCTTCACAGGAGCAGCAACAGAAGACCCAAAGTAAGTGGGAAAAAGGGGCCGGCTGGGGAGGGCCAGTCTGTCAGGAAGGTGGAGTCTCTTCTCTCTTCAGCCTCTTTGCTTACCTTGACGTGTGGCTTCCTGGGGAGGAGTATGGGTGCCAGACATGGGACCAAATCCAATGACAGAGGTAGTAGAGGAGGTGACATAGGTGGTGTATCTGCTCCAAAGTAGCTTATCTGGCCAGAGTGACAAAATAAATGCTTAGGAAACTAAGTATATGATGAAGACATGAAATATAGTGTAGGCCAGTGAGGCCAGACAGCCTTATTTCTGACTCCTTATGACCAGAAATGGTGAGATCTTGCTGCTCCCCTCCTCTGAGCTTGACTTTTCTCATATTTAAACTGGGGACAATAGGATTTGCTGTGAGGAAAGATCAAACAAGTTAACATGACAAATTTTAACAAAGTACCCGTGGCATCAATACACTCATCTGACATTTTATTATGGCTCTATTAGGTGCCAAAGATTTAAAGATGAATAAGACTTTCTATCAGGCCGGGATTTAGCTCAGTTGACAGAGTGTTGCTCTGCAGTCTCTGAGGCCCTGGGTTTGATTCTCAGTACCGCGAAAATGGGAGAAGGATATGGCAATCCACTCCTGAGGCAATCCCAAAACAACCAGCCATTGAAAACCCCATGAGGGTCTCTGAGTTGGACACAACTCAACTCTATGGCACCTAACAACAACAAGACTTGCACTCTACTCTTACCAAGCATTTGGGCTAGGAGGGCAGGAGGAGAAGGGATGGTTGGAGAGATGGTGCTGAGAGGTGAGGGCTTGGTGGGCAGTGCCCAGTCACTGTATTGCTGTTTCCTCTGTCCAGTGTGAGGGCCTGGAAGCCTTCTCTTCATTCCTTTCCCAGTAACACACTGTCCTCCTCACCCCCTCCTATAGCTTTCCAACGCTGTAGCAGAGACGAGTGTGTTCCACTTTGGGGGCACACTAGGGAGAACTCTCCCATCCCCTCACAAAGACCCTAAAAATTAAGCTCTGGAACTCTGCTTTTTTTGGGGCGGGGGTGGGGGGGCGCTTGGAATGCAAGCTGGGCATCAGGACTTTAAAAAAAGCCAAGTAGTGGGTGTTTTAGGCTTCGGGTTGTAAGATCTGTGTTGCCACTACTCATCTCTAATGCAGTAGCCGCAGAGCAACCACAGACAATATGTAAGCAAGTGCATGGGGCCGTGTTTTGTTAAGACTTTGAAAAGAAGATGCTGGGGAGCTGCTCTTTGTCAATCCTTGATTTAGACCTAGGATTCTTGGACCTTGGAGAGCATCAGGTCACCTGGAGGGCATGTAGAACCGCAGATTGTTAAAATATAATTTTGGATTGAGCAGGTCTGGGGTGGGCCTGAGAATGTGCGTTTCAGCCACATTCCCAGGTGGTGCTGATATTGCTGGTCTGGGACCACACTTTGAAAGTTCCTACTTTACACACTTACCATCTCTTTCTGGGACATTTGCCCTATGTGATCATTGATGTGTCTGCCTGATTAGAAGTGCCTTCATCCTGTTCAGTCTCCATCAGGTTGAACCATTTTTAAATGCAAATCTAAGCAAGTTATGACCCTTCTTAAAATCATTTTGTGCTTCTCATTGCTGACAGAGGAAAAAAAACCCAAACTCTCCCCATGGGACATGTGATTTAGTGCTGGTGAACCTGTCCAAGTTTACCTGCAATCCCTTATATGCTGACCACAAGTCATCTCAGCTCCTGAGTAGCTTGTGCAGATCAGGCTGAATCATGCCATTACACACTCATGTGCTTTGATGCCTATTTTTTCCTCTGCCCAGGATGCTTTCCTGGGTACTGTCCTCCTGGCAGACTCTTCCTCAGTCTTTCAAGACTCATCTTGAGTGATGTCCTTCCTGAGCTGTAACTCCCTCTCAGGGAAAACAGACCAGCCCCTTTACATGGTGCCATTCTAACGTGCACGAGTCATCTTCTCCATCTTTTCTCCATCTGCCTCATTTCCTGGACTCTTTGAAGGTATCAATCATGCCGTATAGATCTTTTATAACAGTCCCTAGCTCATAAGCTAAGGAATGGTGAACCGAAACACAATTGGATGAGTGAGTGAACTTGTGCCACGCCATCTCATCCAGCTGCAGTGCAGGTGATGTCAGAGAGCAGGTGTCATGGCAGGGAGAGCTAAAAGAGGGGATCTCCCAGGAGCAGCTCTTATAGTTTGGAAATTGTGAGGTTAGGTCGACCAAGGGATGACAAGGTCCCAGGACGGCCATGGGTATGGGCAGCTCAAGTGGATGGACATGGAGTCAGGAAATGAGGGAGGCTATGAGATGGCTGTGAAATTGCCCAGGAAGACCTCAGGGATGAAGGCGGAGGGGATGGTCATGTAGGAGCAGTGAGTTGGAGGCAGGGCAATACAGCTGGGAAGCAGGTATCTGGAAAGAGTGTTGACTAGTGGCAGAGCTGAGTCTCCTGGGGGGGGAGGACAGGGTGTCTGGGGGCTGCTTTCAGGAGGACTGGGTGCTGGGATGGGGGTGCAGCCTCCCAAGCCTTGCTCCTGGAGCACTGGGCATCAATAGTTGCCTGGGCTTGTGAACCTCAGTGGTTAGCCCTGGGACAGGGCAGAAAGGTGAGCTTGTGATGTCTACCGTCTGCTCCTGGTTCTCTCTCCTTCCTGACCTTCGTTCCAGGTCAAATTATCCAGCTGATCCTGCAAGGTTGGAAGGGCTATGGGGGAAGCCTGTATTACTTTTCCTATGTCAAGAAGTCTTGGCACGCGGCCGAGCAGTTCTGTGTGTCCCAGGGAGCCCACCTGACATCCGTCACCTCTGAGGAGGAGCAGGTCAGAGCTCCAGCCATGGGGCAGGCTGAGGGCGTGGGTGTGTGATCTGGGTCTTGGATGTTTTGGCCTTTGGCCTCTTGGGGGGTGTGGTGGAGATCTCCATGTCTCCCTTATGAGGCAGGAAGCAAATATTTATTGAGTTCATGACCACCTTGTGCTGCAGGTGGGAGCACAGAGAGTAAACCCTGAAGTGCTCCTCCGATCTCTGCCTCCCGAGTCACTGTGATTTCAGGTATGCACCACTGCGTTTGGCAGTAGAACCAGCTCTTCACACACAGGCCTCTCTCTTCTTCCACAGGCATTCCTGGGACAGTTCACAAGTACCTTGTACCACTGGATCGGCCTCACTGACAAGGGCACCGAGGGCTCCTGGCGCTGGGCAGATGGGACAACGTTCAATAGAGCTCAGAGCAGGCAGTGAGTCCAGCTTCTGTCTGGCACTGTCCTAGGCACTATCTTGGGCAGGCCTAGCTAGAGACTCGTGCATGTCCCTGTCCTGTGTGTGTAACTCTGCCCACGAAGCGTCACTAATGTGTGCGTGGTATGTGTGTAATGTGTCTGGTATGTGATGTGTGTGCATGTGATGGTTGGTGTGGTGTATAGTGTATGTATGTGATGGGTGTGGTGTATGATGGATGTGTGATGTGTGTGGTATGTGATGTGTGTGGTGTGAGATGTGTGTGTTTCGTGATGTATGGGTGATGTGTGTGGTGTGTAGTGTGTGATGTATGTGTGATGTGTATGTATGTGATGCATATGTACGTGATTTTACATGATGTATGCGGTGCATGATGTACACATATGCAGTATGTGTGGTGTGTGATATGTGTGCTGTGTGATATGTATGTATGTGGTATGTGTGATGTCTATAGGCCCTGGGGCTGGCAGGCAGCCTGGGAGTGGGTCTTCTTGCTTTGCTGTTTTTATTTATCTCTTTTTGTTTTCTGTCTTATACACTACTCAGGCCTGGTCCCAATGGTCCTTGCCCCTCATCAGAAGGCATCTGAGTATGCATTCTGGGGTGGGAGCTTGCAGCATGCCCCTAACCCTGGATCCTCAGTAACTAAGGGCAATCTCAGCAGAACCACCCTCAAAGTCCCTCTGGCCCTACCCTATCCCCATCAGGGGGCCTCTAGGGAGGGAGGCCCCCATGTTACTTAACCTCCTTGTGCCACTGTTGGGGGAATGCACATTTACTATGTCTAACAGAAAAAGCTCTGTTGTCTACAGGTTTTGGGACAAAAATCAGCCAGACAATTGGCGACACAGGAATGGGCAGACTGAAGATTGTGTCCATGTTCAGCGGAAGTGGAACGACATGGACTGCACTGCCTCCTTTCACTGGATCTGCAAGAAGACTGTGGACCAAGCTGCGGCCTGAGGCAGGCCAGAGCTGAGGGTTACTCCTGGCTGCTGTGCTTGGAGCTCCTCCTCCATACCTTAAGCGCCTCTGAACTCAACCTCTTCTCTAGGCCTTTCCATTGGCCTTTTGGGTTTCCTGCCTCATCCTTTTATTTAACCCTTTTAAATATGTTTGCCTCACGGGATGCAGTGGGATCAATGGCTCCTCCAGGGAAGAGCCTTGCCAAACCTCCATATGCCCTCAGCAGCCAGCACAGACCTGTCAGACAGCAGGTCCTCAATAAAGACTCACTGAATGAACAAAAGTTTTGTGCTTGCTTGTATCCGTGATGGCCATCACACTTGCTTCTCTCTGGATTTTTTCCCCCTAATGTCCCTTCTGTCTTGAAGCAAGCATAGCTTTCCTTAAGGGCTTTGCAGTGAGTAATCTTTAGCTAGTGTGTTGAAAACAGCAGAGATTTAACACAAACTGAGATGCATGGCCCTGTGTGTGATGTGCACAAGGGAAGATCCAGGAAGCCTCACACAGCAACCAGTCCTGCTTTTACTATGGTGTTGGAACAGTTTACACATTTGCCAGAGAAGTTACCAAAGTGCACGTGAGACAAGAGTTAGCAGAATAAGCACACAACACATTCTTAACACAGTAAAATGGGAAGTTTTCATCCCAAGATGTGTATACATTTTTTGGCACCGCCTGCATATGAATTCTTTTTTTTTTTCTTTTTGTAGTTAATTACATTAGGAAAGCCAGGTATGGTGGCACATACCTATAATCCCAGCACTTTGGTGGTTGAGGCAGGAGGATTTTGACTTTGAGGCCGGCTTGACCTGCATAAGGAGACCCTGTCCCAAAGGAAAAAACATTACTTTTTTTTTTTTTGGATAAACAAAATCATTTCCAAGTAATGATGTGGTTATTTTTTTTCTGGTATCTGTATATTATTTCTTTTTCTCTCTCTCTTTTTTCTTTTACTTGGAGATTAAACTGAGGCCCTTATACATACTTTTGAAAGTGCTCTACCACTGCGTTGTACACCCAGCCCATTTAAACAATTTTTTAAAAATTTGAGACAGGGTCTAGCTGAGCTATGTAGGCTACCTCAGACCTTGAACTCACAATCCTCCTGCCAGTCACTGTGATTACAGGCTTGCACTACTGCACCCAGCTATCTTATTTCTTTTTCTCTTGTTAATTTATTGGTAAGACTCCCAAACAATGTTGCTCATAGCTTCATAGTCATAGCAGAGCTGATATCCTTGCTTCTCATGTTAATGTGACTATTTTCAGTTTTGCTGCATGTCAGTTCTCAACTTCTAGTAATTGCTTTTTAGAAGTGAAAGAAATTTTCTTCAATTTCAAAGAGCCAGAGGGTTTTTTGCTTGTCTTTTTATACAGGAGGTTGAATCCAGGACCTCAAACACACTTTGTGCTCTGCAAATGCTTTACCACTAAGTTGCAACCCCAACCCATTTTTTACTTTTTATTTTGAGACAGGGTCTTGCTAACTTTGGCAGTCTGCCTCTGGCCTTGAACTTGTGATCCTTTTGTTTCTGCCTCCTGAATCACGGACATTATAGGTATGAGCCACCATGCCCAGCTGCCAGAGGTCATTTTTAAAAGTAGGAATGCATGTTAAGTTTTATAAATTGTATTTTTGGCATCTATTCAAAATGCTAATAAAATATTTATCCTTTTATCTGTTTACATAATCAATAGGATTAATAATTCCCTAACAATGAATTATCTTTGCATTTCTTCAAGAGAAACCTAGTCATGGCACCCTCTTAATATTTTGCTGGATTTGGTTTCCTGATAGTTTATTCATTTATTTATTTTCATCTATAGCCATAGTGTGATGGGTTTATTTTCTTGTATATATTTCTCTGTACATACACACAAATGTATGCTCTACATGCAAATGTACATAAAAATTTTTATAATGTATATTTTCTTTCTATGTATCTCTGCTCTTTGTTTTAGGGTTACCTAGCTTTGTATCATCAGAATCCAGTATTAAATAACATGTCCTACTTTTTTGGAATTGAGATTTTCTTTGTGATACAGTGTATGACCATTTTTCATAAATGTTCCATAAGTATATATATTAAATCAAGTTTATAATTTTCACAAAGAAAACATTCTAAATCCTCATTTATGTTTTATTTATTCAAAGTGTTAATTTCTCTGAGAGGAGTTCTTTTTAACTCTCCTACTATATTTATCCCCTCACAGGTCTGTCAGCTTGCCATGCTGTGGGGGCTTGTGTGTTGCTGTGATGCTAAAAGCTATGCCACTGGTATTTCATATACCAGCAGGGTCACCCATGGTGGAAAGGTTTCAGCACAGCTTCCACACTAAGACAGACTAGGGAAAAGGACCCAGCAACCCATTCCTGTGAATAGCACAGAAGCGCTGTCAAATATAGTGCTGGGAAAATGAGCAGCCCAGGCAGGAATGCATTCAAGAAACTACTGGGGAAGAGTTGCTTCCTCAAAGTAGAGCTGACTTTAATGATGGGAATGGAGTAAAGCCCCTGGGACCACCATTTACTGATGTAGCAAGACTCAAAATGAGAAGAGAAACAGAGTGACTGTAACATTGGGCTCAAATGTAAAAAGATCCTGTGTGTAGCACAGTGCTTGGTAGTGTTTTGTTCTGCTGTATGTAGAGTCACTATGAGCTGGGCCCAACTCCACAGCCCCTAAAAACAACAACAACACTATGTTTATCATTTTGCCACATACTCCTTACATTTCTAGTACCTTTATATTTATATATTATATATGTATATTTTATTTATATTTTTCAGAGTTAGTTTAATATATCAAGATTCATAACCATTAAATCTGCTTGAGGAATTTTACTTTATATCAACATGCATTCATTCAAGGAATACTTATTGGGCCTCTACTATGTACCAAGCATTCTTCTAAGTTTTAGGGATTCAACAGAGAACCAAATAAATAAAACTTCCAGCCTTCATGAGGCCACCATTTTAGCAAGGAGAAGCAGTAGGCTGGACATTCAGCCACCAGGAAGGAGTCCTGCAGAGTTAGACATCTGTCTAAAGATAATGGAGAGGTGGTGGGACACAGGCTCAGAAACATGAAGGACACCTGCCTGCTAACACTCCAGGGTCAATTCTCATGTCTGGGCTGGCCCTTGTCTCCTCCAGAGGAGGTTCTGAAAGCTGCAGTTTCCTCAAGAAAGAGTCAGAGGAATGAGGTTCTCCACAGACTGACTGGAGCCATCTGGGGAGACAGAGAGAAGTCCTCAGTTGTCATGGGGGAAGTAGCCAGCCTGTCACCCTGGAATGCCTGCTCACTGTACTCCACTGTGGGAACTCCACAAGCTGCCACCCTCTGTAACATGGATTGCTTTGGTGGCACTAGCAGGCTGTGCCAATTGCCACCACATTGGTTATGCTCTTGATACTCCAGGGCCCCCAGCCTTCTCTCTAGAGATTTTCTGTCTTTCTAAGTATGAGGACCCAAACTGATGGAAGTTGAGGTCCCATACATTGTGACTTAGGGAAGAGCCTGACTCTAACATAGAGAGAAGAAGCCACAGACTTTACAGTTGACATGAAATGACCAGGCGGGTCTGTTTTTCTGGTGATAAGGAACAGTTTCTTAGTCAAAAGAGTGAACACATTATAGAGGAATATGTAACAGTATTTTGAGGATGAGTAAAATCACCAGATTAGGAGAAAATGTACACATTTGGTCAGTAACTTCAATGTTCTCTACCAAACAATTTCCTATCCCTCTATACTCTGAATTTATACAACACTTATTGCCCATATACTCAAATTAGGGCCTAGGCCCAACTTTCCTTGTATGCCTACACCATGCCTACTGGAGGGATTCTCCCCTTTGGTATTGCTCTCAGTTCTGTATTGCTTTCACTGGTGGAGCCAGTTATAATTGGCTCTACCTCCGCCCCCAGCAATTCCTGCTGCAGCTCCAAGGCAACCAACCCCATGGGCCCTGGACCCCACTCAAAGCCCCAAACCTCAGTGAGAATCATTGAATAGTGAGGAGACCTGGGCTGCTCTTGGGAGATGTGAGGGTCTATAGGCTTTAAGGGGGCTGGGATTTAGCTCAGTTGGTAGAGCACTGCTCTGTAGTCTCTGAGGTCCCGAGTTCGATTCCCAGCACCACAAAAATGGAAGAAGGATGTGGCAATCCATTCCTGAGGCAATCCTGAAATAGTCAGCCATTGAAAACCCTATGAGGGTCGCCATGACTCGACAGCACCTAACAACATAGGCTCTAAGGATAGAAGAGAGGTTGGCCAGCTAGGCCTCAAGAGGGAGGTCTAGCAGGTTTTGTCCTATAGGATAAGGCCCTAAGCAATAGGGCACCCGCAGCACAATTGTGTCTCTCTGCTCCTCCTATCCCCCTCAAAGTAGCTGCACTCCCATTGCCTTTTGGATCACCCCAAAGCCCTGGCTTTTTTTGCAATCCTCCTTAGAGCTGATAAAGTGTACAGATCCCAGGACTGGGGATCTAGGCCTTCTTCAAGGTGACCCCTGTGTACCTTTTATCACATCTCTGAAGCGGGATCACTAGAACTGAGCCAAGCCCCCAGTGACCCCTCCACACACTCTAATTGTGGTTTCTACACTGATGCTCACGACCTGGATTCCTCAGGATTCTTTTATACAGTAGCAGAGTTTCTACACTTTCTTTTGTTCAGAAATCATCACTGCCATGGTAGCCATCACTTACAACATGAGAGTTATGTGAGGCAGGGGAGATTTGTGGGTACAGACCCAGGTTCTGTCCAGTCCCAGCTTTGCCCTTTCTAGAAGGGAAGGCCAGCTTCTTGACTTTTGTTTCTCAGTTCCCTCATCTGTGAAAGAGTCATAGCTAGTCATCTTGGGGCTGTCGTAGGAATTAGGACTTACTGAAGAGGATGAGGGCTAGACGCAGATCCCTCTGTCTAAGTGCCAGCTGTTACTGTTTTGCAGATGGGTTGTTCGACTCCTTATTTGACTTGTAGGAGGGCTCCGTTCTATGTCCCTCACTCCCAGAGATGGGGAGAAGAGGTGTAGAGAATTTGAGTGATTTTCCTAAAGGTCATACCCGCCCCCAGAGGAAGCTTCTCCCTTCTTGCCCACAACCCTCTGATGTAGCCCCCAAACTCTGCCTAAGCCTCAGCTCTTCTGTGGCCACTGCAGGCTCTGTGCTTCTATCTACCTCTTCACAAGGCTGCCAGGTTTTTCTTGTTCCATAGGGCTCTCAAGCCCAACAGCATGAACAAGAAGGTCTTGAGCCAGGGTCCCTATGAGGAAATGACTTCTGGTAGTTCCCTGGGGACCAAGCCCAGGCAGAGCGTCTCTGTGTCTGATCCTCTTCTCTGTTTGTGGAGATGCACTTTTGACTCATTGTTAACCCTGCCTGTGGTATGGTCAAGACATTAACCCCAGCTCAAGCCTGGTTGGGGTGTGGAAGGGAGGGATCCCAAGGAAAGATGAAGGGTAACTTTTTACTGCCTGCCTTCTAACTTCTTCACTCTCCCTAAATGAAGAAACAGCTTTCTTATTTTTAAATGAGAGACAGGAGTGGTGGTGCAGGCCTGTATCCCAGAGACTCAAGAGGTGGAGGCAGGAGGATGGCAAGTTTGAGGCCAGAGGCAGTCTGCATAACTTTAGCCAGACCTTGTCACAAACAACAACAACAACAACAACAACACACACACACACACACACACACACACACACACACACACACACACACACCACACACCAACGGGCTGGGGGTGCAACCCAGTGGGAGAGCACTTACAAAGTATGTGCGAAGCCCTGGGCTCAATCCCCAAGTACTGAAAAAAAAAGTGTCATTTAAAGTCTATACCAGAGACACTTTAAAATGGCACTGTCTCCTCACTTCTCTTGAAAATACCTAATAAGATGTAGGAAAAGACAAAACTGACAGGAATAACCTAAACCAAGTAACTCAATTGCAGGAGAAATGTTACCAATTACCTATAATACTCTTGGAGCTGGGTGTGGACCTGAGCGAGCAGTGTTGTCAAGGTCGGGAAGACTGGGCAAAGCTGCAGAAACATTCCAGAATGAAGTAAAGAGACATGATAACAAAATAAAACTTGTGCTCTGGACTGGTTCCCATCCAGAAAGGAAAAAGACATTGTGGTGTGGCTGGCAGGACTTGGACAGGCCTGTGGATTGGATGGTGGCACCTTACCAAATGCTGATTTCCTTGTTTGATTGCCTGTATTGTGGTTGTGTAGGAGGGCAGCCTTGTTTAGGGGGAAATACCCACAAGTGTACTTAGGGGTGATGGGACATCATGTTTCCAACCTAAATACTTTTAGAAACAGAAGAGTTACCTGGACACTGTGCTGCATATTTGTCTCAGCTACTTGGGAGGCTGAGGCAGGAGTGCTTGAGCCTGAAAGTTCTGGCGCTCTGTAGTCAACTTAGCAAGATCCTATCTTGTCCCCCTCCCAACACACTTTGTGGCACACGTGCGCGCGCGCGCGCGCGCACACACACACACACACACACACACATCAAATAGTTTGGAAAATAAATAATGAAAACAGGGATAGTCATAAGTACAAATAAGGAGTTGGAACAAATGTGATGTGAGAAAAAGCCTTACTTGAAGGGAATACAGGAGTCCTTTGTCACTGTTGTAACTTTTTCTGCAGCTTTTATTCATTTCAAAATTAATTTTTTTAAAAAGTATATTGTATCTTTTAGGTTTTTCCTGTGTAAATGTATATTCATATATATGCATGTACGTGTGCATGCATATACCCAGAAGATCAGGCCCCAATTTGGGCTTAACAGATCTGGGGGCATTAGCACCCCACCACATGGACTTAACAAAAATCTCCCCCCGTGACTCCACCGTGCAGGCAAATTTGAGAACCAGTGTGGTAACGCAGCGCTAACCGTCACCACCTGTGGGGCTTGTTGGCGGCTTCCAGGCCCCTGGCCTCCAGGAGGGCACGGGGCTGCAAGGCGGGGGCCAGGAAGGCTGCAGGTGGTCGAGCCCCGCCCCGCCCCGCCCCTACCCGAGTCTCGTGCAGCCCCAGGTGCGGCGGTGAAAGACTGGGTCGCCTGCGGGCTTCCGCGCGCTGCCATGGACGCTGAGCCCGCCACCCCGGAGCCAGACCCCGCGTCGCCCGCGCTCCTCGTCGCCCCGCAGGCGGAGGTGCTGGAGGACGTGCTGCGGGAGCAGTTCGGGCCGCTGCCGCAGCTGGCCGCCGTTTGCCGGCTCAAGCGGCTGCCCTCAGGCGGCTACTCGTCCACCGAGGACCTGCACTTGGTGCTGGAGCGTCGGCGCGTGGCCAACGCCAAGGAGCGCGAACGGGTGAGGGGTCCCCATGGCCGCCTCGGAGGAGCCACCGCCTCCCCGACCCCTGCTCGCCCCCACACACTGGGTGGCGTCGCCGCCCACATGCGGGCCCTAGGTGACTTTGAGTCCTAGCTGGGGCCCCCAGCTCGTCCTGAGAATGACAGTGGCCTTGTTAGCCCGCGCTGACTCCAGCTGCTCCTTCGCCGCCGCAGGAATGGCTGCCTCGCCTGCTGACCCTCCAAGATTTGGGCAGGAAGTGGGTCCGGGAAGAGACCGAGGGGCCACTGTCAATTTCAGAAATGTCCCCCGTGGGAAGGGCTTTTAAAGAATAACGTGGGGGAGTTGCGCCATTTGGGTGCAAAGAAGTCTCCCTACGCCTTTTCCCTGCTCGCTGCTTCTTGGCCTCGAAGCAAACGGGTGAGAAGGCCTAAATGAAAGCGCTCTCTCTCACCCGCGCCCACCCTCCCTTCCTCCCTACTTTTCTCTCACCTTGTTTCCCTCCCCCCCTTCTCTTCCTCCGTCTCTCTCCTTTCTCTTCCCTTCTTTTTTCTTTTTCTGTAATGAAACACAGTGCCCTAGTGTTCACCCAGATTTCCATCCCAGACGGGCCAGAAGGAAGTGAATTTCCCAGTCTTCACTGGGTTTCAGCAATTCACCAACTGGAATGGTACCTTGCGCCGTGGTTGGAGCGGCATCTGCTGGTAGTTTTTAGTACCTAACAAAACTTGGCCCTAAATTTGTCAATTCTGGTCTCCTGCCCTTAGTAAGCTTTGGATTTGACCGCCACAGAGGCAATCCTAGAGAGGGAAGGTTGAAGGCTGGAAGAGGAAGCAGAGCGCACCTTTAGGCAAAGGAGTCGGATGTTTCTAAATAGCCAGGCTCTTCAGAAATTGTTGTTGTTGTTGTTAGGTGCCGTCGAGTCGGTATCCGACTCATAGTGACCCTCATAGGGTTTTCAATGGCTGTTTCAGGATTGCCTTGGGAGTGGATTGCCAGGTCCTTCTCCCATTTTTGCGGTGCTGAGAATTGAACTAGGGACCCCAGAGACTGCAGCGCAATGCTCTACCAACTGAGCTAAATCCCAGCCCCGTCTTCAGAAATTAGCCCCAGTGAATTGACTGGGAGCTTTGTGTGGAAGAGTGTGAGGGCAGAAGAATTAAGGGAAGTTGGAAAAATGGTAAGAGTGGGGGTGGATGCTTTTACGAGGCACTAGACTCTTTATGCTGGGATTTCACTCAGTTGGTAGAGCGCTGCGCTGCAGTCTCTGAAGTCCCGAGCTCAATTCCCAGCACCGCAAAAATGGGAGCAGGACCTGGCAATCCACTCCCAAGGCAATCCCGAAACAGTCAGCCATTGCTATGAGGGTCGCTATGAGTCGGATACCGACTCGATGGCACTTAACAACAGACCCTTTATAAAAATAATCCTGTGATCTGATTTGGTGGCCCTAAAATGAGATTATGATCCATTATTTTAATTGGCCCTTCCTGCTGGGGAGCAATTTACCTTTTATAGAGAATTGATCCTAGTTTTGGCCACTACAATCTAATGACCTTTATAATAAAATTAATACATCTGGGAAATACAGAAATGACTCAAGAGGGAATGGAGAAGCTTATAATACAGATAACCATTGTGAACATCTTTGCTTATGTCCTTCCAGTCTTTTTTTTTTCTAGTTGTGGCTATCATGTATATAATTCCACACAATTGTGGTCATCCAGTGTGTATATTTGTAATTTTTCTCACCTAACATTACCAAAAGCATTTGTTCATTTTCTTTTTTTCCTTTATTGGTAAATGATGATGGGGTACAGAGTAATACAGCATTGGCTTTTTCCATTATGCATTCTTTACATCACTTCTAGCAACACTTTCATCGACCCACAAAGGAAGGATTTTTTCCTTCCTTTTAGTATGATTCAGCACCCACATTTTAATGAAAACATATGGTATTTCTTTTTTTAGGCTTGTGTTCATTCGCTTAAGATGATGATCTCCAATTCCATCCATTTTCCTGCAAATGACATTATTTCATTTTTTAAAACTGAGTAGTATTCCATTGTGTACCATAGTGTTTTTTTTTTTTTTTATCCATTCTTTTCTAGATGGGCACCTTGGTTGGTTCCATAACCTTGCTACTGTGAAAAGTGCTGCATTGAATATGGAGATGCAGGTGTCTCTGTGGTAGGACGACTCATCTTCCTTTGGGTTTATTCCCAGTAGTGGGGTAACTGGGTCATATGGCAGTTCTATTTTAGTTTTCTGATGCATCTCCATATTGATTTCTTAAGTGGTTGAACCAATTTACAGTCCCACCAACAGTGTAAGAGGGTTCCTTTTTCTCCACAACCTCACCAGCATTTGTTATTTGTTTTGGTGATCATGACCATTCTTACTTGAGTAAGGTGGAATTTCAGAGTTGTTTTGATTTGCATTTCTCTAATGGCTAGGGATACTGAACTTTTTTTCATGTGTTTCATGGCCTTACAAACCTCTTCATTTGAGAACTGTCTATTCAGTTCCTTTGCCCACTTGTGTATTGGATTATTTGTCGTTTGGGGAGTTGCTTTCTTTAGTTCTTTGTAAATTCTGGGAATTAATCCTCTGTCAGATGTGTAGGATGTGAAGATTTTCTCCCATTCAGTGGGGTCTTCATTAACTCTGATTGTTTCCTTTGCTGTACAGAAGCTTTTTAATTTCATATAATCGCATTTGTCTATTCTTGTTGCAATTTCCTGAGCAACTGGAGTCTTATTAAGGAAATGCTTTCCTATGCCTATGTGTTGGAGTATGTTTCCTATCTTTTAGTAATTTTAAGGTTTCTGGTTTTATGTTGAGGTCTTTTGTCCATTTTGAGTTAACTCTCATGCATATTGAGAGGTGCAGGTCTGTTTTCATTTTTCTGCGTGCAGAAATCTAAGTTTCCCAGCACCATTTGTTGAAGAGGCTATACTTTCTCCAATTTGCATTTGTTCATTTCTTAGCTGTTCTTTCACTGAATAGTTTTGACTACATAGTCTGTTGTATGAGTGGACCATAATTTATTACAGCTCTTATCGCTGGGGATGTCTGATGTTTGTAGCTTTTTGTTGTTGTTGTTGTTGTTGTTGTTAGGTGCCGTCTGAGTCAAGTCTGACTCATAGTGACCCTATGTACAGCAGATCGAAACACTTCCCTATTCTGTGCCAGGCACACGATCTTATTTATGTTTAAGCCCATTGTTGCAGACACTGTGTCAATCCATCTGGTGGAGGGTTTTCCTTTTTTTGTTGTTGACCTACTGCTCTCCCAAACATGCCTTTCTCAAGGGATTGATCTCTCCTGACTACATGTCTGAAATATGTAAGACGCAGTCTGGCCATTCTTGCTTTCAAGAAGTACTCTGGTTGCACTTCTTCTAGGATAGATCTGTTGATTCTTTTTGGCAGTCCATGGTAGCCTTTTACTGGTGCATAAATCTATGTGCATGCCTGATAATTGCCTTAGAATAAAATGCTAGAAGTGGAATTATTGGGACATAGGACATATAAGACCTCATGGCTTTTGTTACAAATTGTCCAATTACTTTCTAGAAAAATTTCTAATTTTCTATCTGTTACAGAGAATAGGGCTGTTTTCTTTTACATGCTATTCCTGAAGCTGGATATGATAAAACAAAAAAAGTTATCAGCCTAGTACATGAAAAGTTATGTCTAATTTTAGTCTGTAAATTTGATTATTAAAGTTAAATCTTTTCATAAGTTTGCTGGTCACTGAATTCTCTTGTGAATTAGCAATGTTTCTTGTTTCTTTTGGTCCAGGGTGTGAGGGGGCTCTCAATATAATTGAATATATTGGCTTTATGGTATAGTGGGAGCCAGCTTTCCCAGGGCCTGCATCTCTAAAGGGATGAGCATCCGTGTTCTGGCCTTTAGAGCCAAGGTATTGGACCCTGGAGAGCACGAAAAATAAACAGGAGTCTTTGAAGTCTCACCAACATATAGACTTTCATACTTGGGCCTATATCATAAACTTATTGGTAAAGAGGTTGATAAGTGAGAGCATAGTGCTTCAGTGGATAAGTGTTTGTATATGGTATTCATCAACAGCAATACCACTTATTGAGGACTTTGTCAGATGGGGGTGACATGTTTTATGTGTACATCATGTCACATAATCACCAAAAAGGTACAGGTTATTTCCCACTTTGCAGATGAACAGACTGAGGCTTAGCAATATCAAGTATCCCACATACTTTTCTGAAGGTAGTAAATGGCAGAGCTGAGTTTTAAACCCTAGGGTAGTTGATGGTGAGGTTTTTAACTACTGCCTCTATTGACTCTAAGTTATAATGGAGTGGTTACATATGCAAGAGGAGAGAGACCATTGTGAACATAATGGACGCACCTTCTAGCCTGTCCACCTGAAAAACTGAGTGTATACCCCTCTCCCCTTGCTGTTACCTGCAGTGCTGGTAGAAACATGGTCCTTTGGCATGTGCCTGCTTAGATTCACCCAGAGAAGAGGGTGGGAGAGATGAACCCTCCCAATCTCCTTCTTTGGTTTGGGAGGATGTTTGCAGAAGTTAGCCTGTGTGTCACTGTGCCTTTTTTTTTTTTTCTAGATAAAAAATCTCAACCGTGGTTTTGCCAAATTGAAGGCACTTGTGCCATTTCTTCCCCAAAGCAGGAAGCCTAGCAAAGTTGATATCCTTAAAGGTGCAACTGAATACATACAGGTTCTCAGTGATGTTTTGGAAGGAGCCAAAAACTTGGAGGTAAAGATTTAAGAATTAGAACGATGATAGCCACCATTTATTGAGCCCTTTCTATGTGCCAGACACCATGCTAAGCAACTTAAATATACTTTCTAGCTAATATTTATGACAATCCTCACATTGACATTTGTCCTCATTTATGACAATCCTGAGCTATTATCGCCATTTGATACAAGAGGAAACCAAAATATAGGTAAAGGTCACACAGCTAAGAAGTGTCAGGACTGGGATTTGAACCCAGGTCTTGATGAGCTTTGGAATCAAGTCCCTGGCCATCTGTCTACTTCCCTCTTGTCACTGTCCAGGGAACCCAGTTGCTAACTGCTGAATCTTTAATAGGGGCATGACAGCTGGAGCATAAAAAGAGACCTCCATAGAAGCACATTGTGAGGGTGTTTCCTGTTGGCAGAACACCCATCACACAGGTCTTAGAAAGGAGTTTTGTGATTATTCAGTGGGATGACATAAATGAGCCTGCTTTGTAAACTGTGAAGCACCATAGTGTCACTACCAATATCAGAATGGATTAGCTGAGAAGTGTCCAGTAGGCAGTGGGAGGTGTAGGGTGGTTTTATGGGCTTGTTTATTGGAGAGGAAACATTGAAAGCCTGAAAATGGATCTGTCATCAGAGAAGATAAGATATAAAGAGACAAAAAGCCTTCAAAATGAGACTCATGTGACACCATTAGCAGGAGGAAAGTAGCTGGGAGGTGGAGGAAGAAGAATGGGTCATAAAGATAAGGAGGAAAGAATCTTGGAAAGCTGAGGATAGGAAGCAGGAGATGCCAACAAAACCCAGGAAGGCCAAAGTGAGAAGGCAACTAGGTCCAGCATTTGGAAGAAAGAAGAGGAGTGAACTAGCACTTAATTCATGGGAGGGTGAGAGTGTGTTATTGGTAAATATCTGGGGAAATAGAGAAGGGCGGGAAACTTCAAGTCCATTCACCCTGGAAGTTTGAGACTAGAAAGAAGGATCAAAGGGATGGGAAGAAGAAAACTATTATATCAAATGAAGGTCTTTTCTCAACAGCAATGTAATTGTGTTTAGATACAGAAGAGAGATAGTCTAGAGATTTGTGTGTAGTAGAACTTTTTTCTTTTTCTGTCCATTAGTCCCACCCACACCCATATGTCTGTCAGCTTGTTGTGCTGTAGGGGCTTGTGTGTTGCTGTGAGGCTGAAAGATATGCCCCAGATATTTTAGATACCAGCAGAATAATCAGTGGGGGACAGGTTTCAGCTGAGTTTCCAGACTAAGATTAGGGAGAAGGACCTGGCAGCCCACTCCTGAAGCAATTAGCCATCAAAAACCCTTTGAAGAACAGAGAAGCACTGTCACATACAGTGCTAGAAAATGAATCCCCCAGGTTGGCAGGCATTCAAATACAACTGGGGTAAGTTGCCACCTCAAAGAGGAGTCAACCTTAATGATGGCAATGGGAGTAAAGCCCCTGGGACCTCCATTTGCTGATGTGACGTGGCTCAAAATGAGAAGAAACACAGGTATTTCAACAATGGGCTCAAACATTAAAAAAAAAAAAAAGATTATGTGCATGGCACAGTGTTGGATAGTGTTTCATTGTTTTACATAGGGTCACTATTAGGCCTAACATGATACCATCAAACAAGAAGTCCTACTCAAGTGACTGCTAGAAACATATGTTTTGCAGTGACAGGAATGGATTGTCCTGTTGACCAAATTGGGTGGTTGCATTGTGGCATGGTCATAGTGTTTGAGCGTGTGTAGTTAGCTACCTTAATTTTCAATTGCATCTTAATTGTGTAGCAGAGGTGCAGTGTTCTGTGCTGCATTCATTGTAAAGTGTGGGATTTGTTTTATGCCAGGATATATTAAATACAGTTGCCCAGTGTGTAACATTTTAAGGTTATAGAAGAACAAAGTACAATCAATTGAGCAATACTTTTCTTTCCATAATAACTGGAGCATTGCCCCATCACTTAAAGGAAACCTCATCAATTAATAGTTTGAAGTAAATTGATTTAAATCCTCAAAGTCTGACTGCCATGTTATGTTGTTTGACAATATGGTTTCTAGAAACAAGACCCAGATGAACAGAAATGTAGCAACAATACTTCTGAACTTCATGTATCATTGGCTAGAGAGCTATCGAGAAACATTACCCAACATAGCAGCTGTGCCATTAGCTTGAAGAATGAAGAGGAAGGGCCCTGGGCAGATGGTGGCAGTGTTGAGCCAGCATGTACTTATTACCAGAGCATGACACCTGTGACTAGAAGTTATTTCACCGGCCAGGAGTCTGGTAAAGTATTCCTTTTTAAAAAGCCATATGATGTCAGAAATGTCAAAAGGTCTACCTTGAGACGTGTGACATTTTCCATGATAAAATATGATGAAAACAAAATAATTTGAGGAAAGGCCTGCATGAGGAAATGGGACTTGCTAGTCTGGAAGATTATTATGTACCTAAATTAATTAGTAGGCAGCTCAAAGGGAGGGGAAATTCTTCCAGAGCCACCTAATACAGATGTAAACTTATGTTTTTATGACTATATTTAACATATCAAAAGTCTTTCTGGACTTGTCTCCAGAAAAAAGAAGTAGCCTGGCATACATAAAGATTCATGGTAATACTATTGGGTGTGGGGAACCTGGTTGTAAGGGAATGTTTTCTAAGTAATAACAGTACAATTCATTGTAATAGCTCTTATTACTTTGTCAAACTAAAGAGGTAGCAGCATGCTTCTCCAAGTCTGAATGTGGTGAGCTTTCTGCACAAATGAGGCCACTAGCTCTACCCCACCCTATAACAAACATCACTGAAATAAGAAAAGCTCATAGGCAACTGAACCAAGGGTGCTGTCATAAGCATGTTACTCACTGTGATGTAGGGACAGTGAGGGATGTGGAGTCACAAATGATGGGTTGGTGGGAAGCAGTTTAGAACAGCAGGTAAGTATAGGCTCTGGAGGCAGAGTGCTAAGGTTCAAACCCTGGTTTTATAATTTGCTAGCTGTGTGACCTTGCATGAGCTACTCTCCAATCTTCAGTTTCCTGCCTATAGAATGGGAGTAGTAATTGCACCTCCCTTGTACATAGGATAATTGGTTCAAATGGCATCCTGTCAGTGAAGTTTCTAGCACAGTACTAGGCATGCCAGTGTTCCCTTAGACAGACAGTGTCAAATTTGCTTGATTCACCATGAGCAATCAACACTGACTGGTGAGCAATGATAAGTCACAGGCATCCCAGCTTTGTTTGTGGCAAGTGTTTTGCTTTTTCTCACTTGGCTTTCACCAGTACTTTGATTTGAGGGCATCCTAGGCTTCCTGTTCACCCAACCAGGGTTGGCTTCCACTTTTGATTTGTGTCTCTTTTCTAAGGATTCCATTTGAGTATGTACCCTATCTAGATTTTCATATTCTGGTCATTTGAGAGAGAAACCTTTTCTTGCCAGTAAACCTTTGAAAGACAATTTCTGTTGCTACTGCGTGAGTGGACATGGATGACTGAGATCAAAACAATGAATGAAGAAATGACTTGAGCTGGACCTTGACCCTGGCTATCTAAACTAATGATAGTAATGCTTCTGCAAATGTTAGTGTTCGTGGGTACTAGGTATTCAGGCAAGAATTAGACTGATGTTTAATCCTCACTGGTCCTCATTAGGCAGATGTCATCATGCCGCTCTCGTAACTTCCTGCCAGACTTTGGGCCTGGGCTGGGGTAGGAGTGTGTGCAGTAGCACAGCACGTGGGGGCTCAGTGCCACCACAGCAAGTATGATGGGAAGTCTTTGTTTTCCAAGGATAACAGATCCTGGGATAGGTCACTTCCACATCAGTTTAAGGTGGGGGCTAACATTTCCTATAAAGAACAGAAAAGTTCTCACTGAAAAATTCCTTTAAAAAAAAAAAAAAAAAAAAAAAAAAGGAACCAGACAATTTTGACTCTGTCTCTCTTTTTTTTAAACAAGATTTTGCTATGTAGCCCAGGTGGGCCTTAAACATATGGTCTTCCTGTCTCTGCCTCCAGATTGCTGAGATTACAGTTGTGTGTCCCCAAGCCTGGCACTTCTTAAATTTTTTAGCTAAAAAAATTGGTTGTTAATTGGAAAAGTGTGCTAATTCTTAGACTGAAAAAAGAATGAATCATGTAGTTGAGAGTTTTATATACTGGATATGTGCCTTCTGTGAGGGGTGACTTCTAAGGCGTGGTTGTAAAAAGTGCCCATTTTGCAGAATTATTCTAGGATTTCATCAGTTTTCATCCTTTGACGTTCAAATCATTCATTTTTAAAATAAAAATATTTCTGAAGCATTAATCAACTTATAGAAAGGTTGCAAGTATAGTACAAAAAACATTTTTCCTGACCCATTTGAGGGTAAGTTGTCAACCTGACGTGCTATCATACCTAATTACTTTAGTATGCATTTCCCACAAACAGGGACATTCTCCTAACATAACCACAATGCAACTACTAAAATCAAAAAATCAATGTCATTGCATTTCAGCCATGCAATCCTTATGCACCATTCAATTTTCACCAGTAGTCTCAATAATATCCTTTCTAAGTAAAAAGATCTTGCTGAGAATCGTGAATTACATTTAGTTGTCGTGTCTCTTTAGTTTCTTTGTTCTTGCCTTTGTGTGACCTTTATGACCCTAACACTTTTGAAGATTATGTGCTAATTGTGTAATGTTTCCTGATCTGAATTATCTGTTTTCTCCCGATTAGATGTGCATGTTTGGCAGGAATCTCAAAAGTGGTACCATTTTCTATTCATTGCTTTCTATTAGATGGAACAGATTTGTTTGATCTATATCTAATGATATTCACTTTGAATTGCTGAAAGTGGTGTCTGCCAACTTCGCCAGCTTAGTCTTTTTGTTTTGTAATGACCATACATTCTGTATTCTGACACCCTTTCAGCAGTTTTAGAGGGCTGAAAAATCAGATGCGGATCAGAATCAGGTGCGGATTGGATTCAAGATCTGAACTCTCTTGCATGAATCTAATCCACACCTGATTTTATAGCCTTCTAAAACTGTTGAAAGGGTGTAGATTAGAATAGAGAATATATGGTAACATTTTGTGAGAAGGTACTTTGAAATTACCTAAATATCCCATTACTCATCAAATATTGTGAATTTACTTATTAAACCTTTTTGTTTGAAATAATTATAGATTCACTGGAAGGAAGTTGCAAAAATAGTACAGAGAAGTATTGTTAATCTTTAACTCATTTGTCACCAATGGTTACTGTTATGGTTTGGATATAAAATGACTCAAAGGTTCATGTGTTGAAGGGTTGATCCCCAGTTGGTGGTGCTATTGAAAGGCAATTGGATAATGAAGATTAATTCCATTGATGAGTTCATAGCTAAGTGGGCTGTTAGGAGGTGGGGCCTATTTGGAGGAAGTAGGTCATGGAAGTGTGTGTCTTTGAAGGGTTTTTCTTGTCCCTGGCCTCTTCCTGTCTCTCTCTCCTGCTCAACCACCATAAGATGAACAACTTTGCTACACCACATGCTTTCTGCCATGACGTTCTGCTTCAACACTAGCCCACAGCAATGGGGCCAAGCAACCATGGACTGAAACCTCTGAAACTGTGAGACAAAACACATTTTTTCTCCTTTAAGTTGATTTTTCTTAAGTATTTTGTTATAGCAATAAAAAACTAATACAGTTGTATCTTATTTTAACTATAGTATAATATCAAAACCAGAGACTTGATTTGATACCATACATATGCATAGTTACATGCCATTTTATCCCATGTATAGATTTATGGGACCATCAACACAACTGAATTACAGAGCCGTTGGTCACCACAAAGCTCTCCTTTGTGCTATCCCTTTAAAGTCACACCCATCACTTGTATCTATTCCTTCATGCTTCCTGACCCTGGCAACTACTTACCTGCTCTTCATCTCTGTAACTTATTTTTGGAATATTTTAAAAATGGAATCATACAATATGTAACCTTTAAATACTGCCTTTTTGTTAAAAAATTTTTTTTCCCTAGCACAATGCTCTTGAGGTCATCCAAGTTATTGCACCAATAGTCTGTGTGCTTTTTTCTCATTGCTGAATAGTAAGTAATCTATGGTATGGATGTACCAGTTTAACTGTTCACTTTAGAACTTGTTTGTTTTTATCTTCAATTACTTTTTTTTTTTTTTTTTTTTTTTTTTTTTTTTTTTTTTTTTTTTTTTTTTTTTTTTTTTTTTTTTTTTTTTTTTTTTTTTTTTTTTTTTTTTTTTTTTTTTTTTTTTTTTTTTTTTGTCTTTTTGGCTCAAGCTGGTCTCAAGCTTATGATCTTCCTGCTCTGGTCTTCTGAGTACTGGCATTACAGGTGTGTGTTGCAACACCCAGCTGCTCATTTACTTTTTATATATTAGTATGGATGCATGTTTTTCTGTTTCAGCAAATTATTATTATTATTATTATTATTTTTGCAGTATTGGGGGTTGAACCTAGGTCCTTGAGCCTGCATGCTTTGCAAGTGCTGGACGACTGAGCTGTGCCCCCAGCCCACTTTTTTACTTTTTTTTGAGACAGGATCTCGCTAAGTTATGCAGACTGCCTCTGGTCTCCAGTTTGTAATCCTCCTGCCTCTGCCTCCCGAGCCACTGGGATTACAGGCGTGTGCCACCATGCCTGGAAATTCAGCAAATTATTATATCATTATATAAAATATCATGTCATTGTATTTTGCTCAAATTGTCTTCATTGTAGCCAGTGAAATATCCTTATATCAGGTACCTATTATGGTTTGGCTGTGAACTATCCCACAGGAAGGATCATGTATCAAAGGTTTGGTCTTCAGTTGGTAGATCCAATCATTGAGAGGTGACTGGATCATGAAGGCTCTGACCTAATCAATAGATTAATCCACTGATGAAGTCATACTTTGATGGCATTATTGAGAGGTGGTAGAGACTTAGGAGGTGGGGCCTGGTTGGAGGGGTAGGTTCCTGAAGGTGTGCCTTTGAAGGATATCTTGTGTCCTGGGGAGGATATCTTGTGTCGTGGGGACTTCCTGTCTGCCTGTCTTAGCTTTGTGGTTGCCATGAGGTGAACAGCCTTCCACCATACCATTGTTCCATGACATTTCCCTCTCAACATGGACCTCAAAGCAATGGAGTCAGTGAGTCAATCATGGACTGACTCCTCTGAAACCATGAGCCAAAATTAATCCTCCCCGCCTTTAGATGGCTTCTCTGAGGTATTTGTCACAGCAACAAAAAGTCTGACTAATATATTACCTTTCCACTTGGCCTGTCATCATCCTTGTTTGATCACTTCCTTTCTGGCCGAAGATGTCCTAGCCTCCTCTTTGACTTTCCCACCCTCAGCCCTGGAATTGTCCTTGTATGGAAGGACATGTCTGTGTGTAACTCACCTCCCATTTTTGTTGTCATTGCCTCCTACCTGGAGCTTTATCTCATTTCAGAAGAATCTTCTCCTTGGCTCTAACCTCCCACCCAGGCTACTTCCTGTCCCCAGGCATGGATGCTTCCTCACATGTGGGTACCAACTCACCCTGCCTGGGCTCTGATACCAAACTTTGAATCACCCTCATCTTACTGTGGCCAAACTATTGGCATTAGGACTGAACTGTTCAGGAAGGAGAAGGAAAAGGGGAATCACTTTTTCTTTGAAGTGCCTACTGTGCAGCCATTTCCTGGCTTGTTTTCTCTATTAATGCATTTAATTCCAAGATCCTTACTTGGATGTGTGTGAATCAATTATTCAGCATCACTTTTATTGACTTTATACAAAGTTTGCATTTTACAACTGAGGACCAGGATGGATTGAAGATACAGGAGCTAATGAATTGGTGCTCAAGCTAGCTTTTATTTGACAAAAGGATCCTCATAAGGGCTCACCCCAGCTTGCCCAAGGGGCAACTACATAGGATTTCAGAATCCTGGCTAGATATCCTAGGTGGAGACCTAGTGACAGCTACCAGTGCTCATATGCAGAGGCGCTTAGGATTTAGGAGGCAGGCCCTCTGCAGCTTCAGTTTGTGGAAGTGGTACCTTCTTCCTGCTCTTGGAGAGGATCTAGAGAGTAGGATTTTTGGTGCTGGCAGGGATGGGCATTTGGAGGATTTGGAGATAGGGTTAGAACAGGCTGTGCAAGATCAACAACATTCCTGGGAGGCAGAATCCTGAATGAGGCAAATAAGAATCTGCTGATGCCAGGGATGGAGATTAACTTCTGGGGCCAGAGCAAGTTCACTTGGGGACTGAAGCAGCAAGCATGTGTACAGACAGAGAGGGCTATGAGGCCTATGAAGTCCCACTTCTGATCTTGGTAGGAATAAGGATTCATTTTAAGCTCTAAGAGAGGATTGTTTAAAACTGAGGTTTCAAGATGTAGTACTTTTAGCCATGTTGGGGTTGGGCATTGCTGAATGGCAAGTTGTTGGCTGTCCTGTCATGGTTCATTCCTTCTATTTGTCACTTGTGACTATGGCTTGGACATTTCACACCATGGATGGCTCTGAATTGTGTTCAGAGTTGCCTTTGGTACTGAACAGACTGTGTTTCTAGACATAGACTATCTTCAGTTTTGGGATGGGATGCCAAAAGTTCGAGGGGCTTTGGAAAAGGGTGTGTGGATGAACATAATTATCTGTTACAGGGATATGTTGCCAACTGTTGTTGCTGCTAGGTGCCAATATATATGTCTAAGTTTTTACATATCATGGGAATTTTCCTTGAGAAACTTTCTGAGAGAAGGAAGCCTGTGTGAGTGATAGATTCCCACTACCCGCTTTCCAGTTGGTGCTGATCTTCGAAATTAACCATTGGGGACATTTCTAATAGCAGTTGAAGCTCTAAAATGAGATAGTCTGAATAGTTGGGAAGAATTTATTAGCACTTTGGGGAAGCCCTGAAGCCTCTTCTGTCTTCCACCTCACACTTCCCCCAGGCAGCTACATGTGATGGTAAAAGTTCTGTCACAGTAGGGTGATGCATCTAGGTTTTTGTATGGGAAGCACACTGGTGGCTGCTGGGGTATATTCTGATGAGTTTAGCCAGCAGAATATTTTAGAAAATTGAATTTCCCTTTTGATGGGATGGGTGTTTTGGGGTTTGCTGGAGGCTCCTCATTGCATGGCACTAGTACACCTCCTCTATTTAGGCAACTGACTGTCCAGCCCTGGACTAAGGGCACTGGGGCTCAGATACAGATACTCCACTGACTGTATTAGGTCTAGAATTTTACTGTGTTTTCTTTTTTCTTTTCTTTTTCTTTTTCTTTCTTTTTTTTTTTTTTTGGCAGTACTGGGGGTTGAACCCAGGGCCTTGTGCTTGCATGCTTTGCAAGTGCTGCACCACTGATCTGCACCCCCAGCCCATTTTTTTACTTTTTGAGACAGGGTCTCACTAAATTACACAGTCTGCCTCTGGTCTTGAACTTGCGGTCCTCCTCCCTCTGCCTCCTGAGTTGCTGGGATTACAGGCATGCACCACTGCACCTGGCACAAATTTACTGTGTTTTCTAAGCTTGGGGCTCTAGGAGCTGGTGCTATGATGGTACATGTAGTTCTCTGGGACTTTGGAAAAGTGAACCATTAGGGGAATGCAGGACAGGATGCGTCTGTCTTTGGAATGATGCTACCCCCAGTGGAGGATTTCCAGGTTGCAGCTACTAAGGAAGAAATCCAACCAGGTACCCCAGGGAGACTCTTATGGCTGACCCTGATGAAGATAAGAAAATAATTGGTGGGAAGAGAGATTTCTATTTCTTTGTGAAGTTAAGAAAGATCCCTTTAGTTGGAATTTTAATTTTTCTATGGGTATGGAAGATTCAATTGACCATGAGTACAGGTTGACATGTCTTGTGTGTGTATGTGCATGCACACATGTGGTGTAGTTTGGCATTTTTATGATAACTCTTACTTGTTAGCCTGCAGCCATAGCCCTGTGGCATCCGATCCCGTCAGATCTCGGAAGCTAAGCAGGGTCGGGCCTGGTTAGTACCTGGATGGGAGACCGCCTGGGAACACCAGAAGCTGTAGGCTTGGGAGAAGGACCTGGCAACCTCCTCCAAAAATCAATCTGCCATTGAAAACCCTATGAACAGCAGAGAAGCACTGACAGTAGTGTTTCCCCTGTTGTACAGAGGGTCGCTATGAGTCGGATACCGACTCGACGGCACCTAACAACAACAACAACTTACTTGTTATGTGTCCTAAGACTATCAGTGAGCAGAACATTATTTGAGAGAGCAAATAATTCCTTCCTTTTCTCCTTATCCATATATAATGGGCCTTGTGATGAAATTAATTGCAGGAAGTCTTCACCTATTCCATTGGAATTCCAGAAGGAATATTTATGAGATTTTATAAAGTGACTTATAAAAGGCCTATCTCATTGTCCTCAAGTAGATGCACAGGAACAAAGCACATTTGACAGAAGATATTCCAGAGGCAGAGGCCAGACTTTTCTGATGTGTTGCTGTCTTTCCTTGAGACAGACAGCTCTTTGGGTTAGCAGGAAACCACCAAATGCTAGGGGACACAGCTAGCTATAGTCTTCGAGGGAGATTAGTTGTCTTGCTGCCTTTGATGTTCTTCCCTTACTCGAATTCCTGGGTTTTCCAGAACAGATAAGGGATAAAATGGACTCCAAGGACATAGTGTTAATAATAGATTTCTTAGTAGGAGAGTAAAGTGATTATAAACACAACTGCATTATTTTTAGGATTCTTCTAGGCCTCTTTGGATCACTTTCTTCCTTTTTAGAAAGTGTTTCCCTCTTCAGGTGTGTCCTTCCAGCCACCCTGGTGTGGAAGACAGGTCTTAGGCACTGCCTCAGTGGGGATGCCTGAGAAACCAAGAGACAGAGTCCCTGTGCATCATGTAATCAAGACTAAAACCCCAAGGGCAGAGACTGGGACCACACTGGGCTTGGTAGCCAACACTGCATTCATTATAAGGAAGATTATCTGCATTGCTTTCCTTCTGGACATGAGATGGTGAGACTGCAGCCACAATGCTGGGTTCTGGTCGCTGGGTCCTGGCTGGACTGTCACACAACTGAAGTATGATTGGCAGGAGTGGGCACAACCTAGATATGAAAAAGTGCAACTCTACTTACTCTCCTTTCCACAGTGCATTCTACTTTTTAAAAATTAGTGTTTTAATTATACTTGTTGATGGGATACAGAGTGTCATTTCAATTCATTTATCCACTATGTGGTTATCAAATCAGGATTGTTTTCTGTTGCCTTAAACATTTTACAGAAAACAGTAAAAGAAAAAATTTGATTAACATGTAATAATTGTATGCAATTATTAATTACAGCATTTTTTTATTTTCATAGAGTTGCAGCCTGAATTTTTGACTTTTTCCCTCTCTTTTTACCCCTCTTAAGTTGTTCTTCCTTCCCTTCCGCTTTCTCCATTGTCCACTCCCTCCCACTAGTCCCCTCTTCCCTCAGATAGGATCAACTTGTATTTCCAATCTTAGTTAAGTATGATATTATACACACACACACACACATACACACACACACACACTTTAATCACGTCATCTGTGGATGGGCATCTGGATTAATTCCATACCTTTGTAATTGTGAAGAATGCTGCATTGAATAGGGAAGTATACATGTTCCTGTGGTATGATGACTTATCTTCCTTTGGATATACTCCTAGAAGTGGTATGGCTAGATCCTATGGTAGTTCTATTTTTAGTTTTCTAAGGCACTTCCATACTGATTTCCATAGTGACTGAACTAATTTACAGTCCCACCAGCAGTGTAAAAGGGTTCCTTTTTCTCTGCATCCTTGCCAGCATTTGTTGTTGTTTGTTTTCTTGATGTAGGCCATTCTTACTGGGTTGAAATAGAAATCTCAGTATAGTTTTGATTTGCACTTCTCTGATGGCTAGGAGTATTAAACATTTTTTTCACGTTTATTAGCCATTTGTATTTCTTCTTTTGAATTGCCTATTTAGTTCCACTTATTTATTGGATTGTTTCTTCAGTGTTTTCTTGAGTTTTTTTTTATATCCTAGATATTAATCCTCTGTGAGATGTGTAGGCTGCAAAGATTTTTCTCCCATTATGGAGGCTCTCCCTTTATTCTCTTGTTTCCTTTGCTGTACAAAAGCTTTTTAGTTTTATGTAATCTCATTTGTGAATTCTTGGTACAGTTTCCTGGGCTATTGAGGTCTTGTTAAGGAAGTACTTGTCTATGCCTATTTGTTGGAATGTGTTCTGTATATTTTCTTCTAGTAGTTTTAAGATTTCCAGTTTTATGTTGAGGTCTCTGATTCATTTTGAGTTGACTTTTGTATAGGTTGAGAAGTACAGGTCTATTTTCATTCTTTTACATAGGGATATCCTATTTACCCAGCACCATTTGTTGAGCTTTTCTCCAATGTACACCTTTGGCACATTTGTTGAAGATCAGATAACTGCTGTTGCAGCTCTATTCATTTTTGAAACTTCAGTAAGACCCTTATGAAACAGAGGCTTGGAAAACTCCTTATCTTGCCTCATTAAGGTCCATTTTTGAGTAAATACTGAATGTGTTCAATGTTCAGAATCACTGGGGAGCCTCTTGCTTTCTTAAGGGATTTCCCTCCCCCTCTAACTGTCTCTAGGCATGATGAGGAGCGTGTACGCTGGAGGTTAGAGGGGGGACTCCAGTTAGTCTTTTTGCCTCCCTGGTCTTAGGAGGTGCAAAGCTGATGTCCACTGTGCATGGCCATGGCCCCACTGTGCCTTCTTTTCTCCAGGCCAGACTTGCTTGGACCTTCCCATTCAGAACTCAGGCCTCCTCTGGTTCCCTTGGCTGCCCACTCCTACTTAGACTTATGGGGCTACCCTCAGGTGCAGAAACTTCATGATGTCCCTCAGCATGGTAGTCACTAAACTCCTCTGAGAGGCTGCCCCTGAGAAGGAGAAGAAAATCCTTACTTTCTTCAGGTCCTAGTGTACTTTTCATGGATTCTATTATCTTATGTAACCATTCCCCATCCTGGGTCAAGGCCTAGGGTATAATACAGGGCTCTTTATGGATCAGGAAGCTTCTACACATTAGTTCCATCTCCACTAGAATAACTTACTTTTTCCTGCCATTTCAAATTTTTCCTCCATTTTTGGTTGTAGGAAGACTTTCCCACATAAGATCTTTCTCCTCCCTGCTTTGTGACTACTTGATGAATAGATCTATACTCTAGCTCACCAGCATCTATACATTTATTTGTCTTATGTCACATAATGGCTTGCTTTTCAGAGTATTGTGAGCCTGGGGGCTGAACTCTAAAGCTGCATGAGCAAGGACTTCTAACTGCCTCCATCTCCCCTACCAAGCCTTGGCTCAGTGGTGAAGGAAAAGTACATTGGAAAATATGTCAAATTATTCAGCCACACAACCAACAATGGGAGTGTACCCTGTTCTTAAAGAAGTTAAGCAGCAAACTGGGTTTCTATTTCTATCCACCCCTATTTTGGATTTAGAATTTTTGGCCTAGAGGAGGGCCATAGCCATTTCTTTGTGAATTGTGACTTTAAGGGCAGTATTGGTAAATTTCATGTTTTCGTATCTGGATACTTAAATATTATACTCCTAGGATTTTCCAGCTAACTCGTAAGAACAAACTAGAACAATGATCTAAAATACACTAAACTGTACTTGACATGCAGCTGAGAGGTCCCATCTCTTCTTTCTTCTTTTCTAGTCAACATGTTCCACAAATATTTATTGAACCCCTACTATGGGCAAATGGAGAAGTACCTCGACAGATCACTCCTGAAAACAGTCAGCCATTGAAAACTCTATGGATAACAGAGAAGCACTGCTTCTCTGGAAGTGCTGGAAATGGCACAGTGTTAGAGTGTTTCACTCTGTTGTACATAGGGTCACTACGAGTCAGACCTGACTCAACGGCACCTAACAGCAACTATAGGCAAAACATAATACTGGGTAATTGGTGAGAAGAATAGGTAATTCTTTTATTCAGTAAATGTTTACTGAGCACAATCATTACAGTATGGCTTAATTGTTTTGTTTGAGGTGTATTATAACAATATTTTATACCATTCATATCCTACTGTAATTATAAAACCCAATATGCTATCAAAGATAAGTAATTTTATGATTATCTGACACTTAAAAGTACCCAATATTTCTTTTTGTATCCTATTAATATAAATTATGAAAAACATTTAATCTGTAACAAATTGATTTATTGTACAATGACTATATACTAGTGTTATATAGTTAACTATATTCAAACATATATTAGAAAATACAAAAATATTTAACTTTGCATTAGATATAAGGGAGACCCTAAGTAATATAATTAGATTATTTTGAGGCAAATAGCTGTTATTTCAACTGATTTAGTGTGTTCTCTAGTTGAGAAAATGTTCACTCAACTATACTTTGCAGATATTTTTTTAGCAGTTTACATGTACATTTTATAGGGGCATGTTCTGTACATAGTGGATCAACAACTTACAATGTCACACACAAAAATAAAATACCCTATACTATAGACTGATAAGCTTCAATTTTTCTTTAACCCTTCAGGTAAATGCAGTGTATGAATTTCTCTTGGGTTTAAAACACTCTTGATGTGTAAAAATTTAAGTCTTTTTTTTTTTTTTAAATAATGCTTCTAGGCTGAGGTTGTAGCTCAGTGGTAGAGTGCTTGCCTAGCATATGTGAGGCCCTGAGTTCAATCCCCAGCACTGCCAAAAAGTAAAAATAATTGTTTAAGAAGCTTCTAAAGCTAAATCTGCCTGCAGCCATAGCTCTGTGGCATCTGATCCCATCAGATCTTGGAAGCTAAGCAGGGTCAGGCTTGGTTAGTACTTGGATGGGAGACCACCTGGGAACACCAGGTACTGTAGGCTTGGGAGACGGACCCGGCAACCCACTCCCAAAAAACAATCCGCCATTGAAAACCCTATGAACAGCAGAGAAGCACTGACAATAATGTTTCGCCTGTTGTACGCAGGGTCGCTATGAGTTGAATACCGACTTGGTGGCACCTAACAACAACAAAGCTAAATCTGAACAACAAAAATCTTCATTACGTGTATAGTGGATCAAAGTCAAGATCAGAAAAAAAGTAGTTATTCATACTTATTTTGTGTCAGACACTGTACTCAGCACTTTATACATGGAGCCTACTTTTATAACCACGCTGTGATACATAAACAACTGGGTCTACTTTACATGTGAGGAAACTAAAGAGAAATAACTTGCCCCATAATCCAGGAAGTCAAGGAAGTGTTGGGGGTGAGGGATGTGGGTAACTGTCAAATCCTTTGTGACCAGTTTTATTCTAACAAAACTCAACCTTGAAATGTAAATAAGAGTGGACCAGAAAGATAAAAATTTAAAAGTTAAATTAAAACATTTCACAAGTGTTTTGTCGTTTGTGATAACTTAATGGATTCCAATCTCCCAAAATTGTCAGCTATGGTTTGAGTCTTATTTTTCAGTCACGGGTTTGTTTTTCTGCCAATTGAGAGTTTAGAAAATTGAGAAGGCCCACAATGATCTTACCACCCTGGTAAAAACTCTGTGAAAATCTACTAAAATGCCTCCACATCTTTTTCCCTATGGAACTAAATTTAGAAATTACTATAGGGTACATAAGATTGCATATTCTGTTTTTGATTTCTTCTGTCAAAGGAATGTTTAGATCACCCATTAATTGAGACAATTTTCTTTTCTTTCTTTTTTTTTTCTCTCCCTTTTCTTTTGTCCTTCTTTCCTTCCTTCCTTCCTTCCTTCCTTTTTTCTTTTAAGGGACAGGTCTGGGCTGGGGATGTAGCTTTGTCTAGAACATATGCTTACCATGCCAGAGGGCCTGAGTTCAATCCGTAGCACCAACAAAACAAAACAACCCCCCAAAACCAAATGGGTGGTGGGGCAGGGTTTCACTATGTTGCCCAAACTGGTCTCAAACTCCTGGGCTTACTTGGTCTCCCTGCCTCAGCCTCCCAAGTAGCTGGCACTACAGGCATATGCACTGGGCCCATCTCCAGTTTTCTAATGGTTGGACACTTAAGTTGTCTTCAGGTTTTTGTTCTTATAAACATGGCAGATAACCTGACATGTTTAGCCCTTTCTGTGTTTTGTGTTGTTTTTTTCAGGATAGGTTCCCAGAAGTAGAACTCCTGAGTCACAGGTACGTACCTCCCATGACTCAATGTATAGTGCCTACTTATAACCCCACCAGCAGTACACATGCTAATAGCATCACATTCTTGTGAAAAGTGAGACCTATTAAAATAGATTAAGCCAGGCGTGGCAGCTCAACCTGTAATCCCAGCACAGCAGGAGGCTGATGCAGAAGGGTTGTAAATTTGAGGCCAGTCTAGGATACATAATAAGATCCTGTCTCAAAAATGAACAAAACAAAAACAAAAACAACAAAAACAAAAATTGGATTAAAATGATATCTTTAAATTTAAACATCTTTGATTAGTTTTTATTTTTTTTTGTGCTGAGGATCAAACCCAGGCCTCCCATATGCCAAGCATGCTGCCACTAAGTAGCTAAACTCCACATCTTATTTACACCTCCAGCCTCCATATTTATTAGTTATATTTCTTTTGTGAACTGTCCTTATTAATCATTTATAATGGACTTTTTTCTCTCTTTCAGACTTCAACAAGTATGAAAGTGAAAAGGTCCAGGGTTACCTTCTAGAGAAAAATAAATGCAATCTTGAAAGTTTTGAAGTCTTTTTTTAAATAAAAAACTTACAATAATTCACAGTTTAATAATAATCCTTTAAGTGGCCCTGGTTGTAACAAATTCACTCATCTACTTTCTACTTGATGGTTTGATAGAATAGGCTTTAGGGCCTTCAGCCTTTGCTCCCAACTCCTCATGATATTTCCACCCTCATCCTCTCAGGACCTATACCTAATATCTTCCATTTCATCTGTTTTTCTTCACTTTGAGGCATAAGTGATTATGACCTTTCCCAGGGACATTAACCTTTAAACGGAATGCATGCTCAAGATAGAAGAGTGTGGAGTTGTAAGTATTCATCCAAGGGAGTGAGAATTTTCAAGTCTTTCGAAATGCCCAGTTAAGGACAAATAGCACCCAAGGACCTTGAGTACAAAGACAGTCTTCATCTTTATAACAATTGAGCACAAAGACATGGCATTTATATATGCTGGGTCTGCTGAACACGTTTTGTATATGTTAACTTGTTCTTACAACAATCCTAAGAGACTGATGTGATTATCCTTTTACAGAGGGGAAGACTGAAGCCCAGAAAGTATATCAGCTCAGTCTGCCATAAAAAATACCAGAGATTAGGCCACTTAACGATGGAAATATATTTCTCACAGTTTTGTTATTGTTGTCAGGTGCCGTTGAGTTGGTGTCAGACTGGTAGTGACCCTATGTACAATAGGTAAAACAGAATTGTTAGTGGTTCTCTGCTATTCGTAGGATTTTCAATGGCTGATTGTTTTTTGGAAGTGGGTTGCTGGGTCCTTCTCCCAAGCCTACAGCACCTGGTGTTCCCAGGCAATATCCCATTCCAGGTACTAACCAGGTCTGACTCTACTTAGCTTGTGAGATCTGACAGGATCGAATGCCACGGTGGTACGGCTGCAGGCCTCTGAGTTTTAGAGGCTGGGAAATCCAAGGTCAAGGGCTGGTGGAGTTTGATTTCTGATGAAAGTCTGTCTTACTTGCTTGAAGACATTTGCCTTCTCTCCATGTCCTTACATGATGGTGGGTTAGCTAGCTCTGATTTCCATCCTCTGGTGAGGATACTATTTCTAGGGGATTAGGGCCATACCTGTATGACCTCTTGTAATCTTACTTTCTGAAGACTCTGTCTCTAACTACAGTCACACTGGGAATTAGTCCCTGTCAATTTTGGAGGAACATAGTTCTGTCTGGAGCATTCTGTAACTTCCCCTTCTCCCATATTCTCAACCTTATCACAAAATCACTCATTACATCCCAACAGCTCTCAAAATCTTATTCCAGCATCTAAAGTCTTAAGTTCAAAGCCTCATCTAAATATCTTCTAAGTCAAGTATGTGTGAGACTTGAGGCGTGATTCCTGTCCTGAAGGGAAATTCTCCAGCTGTGAATCTGTGAAACCAGACAAGTTATGTTTCCAAAATTCAGTGGTGGAACAAGCATAGGGCATATATTCTCATTCCAAAAGGGAGAAATGAGAGAGAGAAGGTGGATGGGTCCCAAGCAGTCCAAAACCTAGCAAGACAAAGGCCATTACATATTAAGGCTTAAGAATAATCTTTGGATTGATACTCTGCCTTCCAGGCTCAGTGGAGTGGCAGGGAGTCCCTGCCTTCTGAAAAGAATGGAACCAGTCCTGTCCCCAACCCCAGGCCTGCCATCTAAGTGGCAGCCTTGATCTCTGAATTGCTTTGGATTCATTCTTCCCTTTCCTTGAGGTGTAGTGCATGCTCACAGCCAAACTGTGATATGATCCAGTCCTGTAGGATCTGAGAAAGCCAGCAACCTGCCCTTATCTGTCCCACTCTGTCTCTGTTGGTCAAACAGGCATTGTTTCTGCTTATATAATCCCACCTCTGTTTCTTGCTTGACCTGAGATGGCAGATTAAGTTCATGACTCACACTCATCTTTTTCAAAACATTACTCAGCCCAATCCTTAGTGTTGTCTTCAGAATAAGCATTCTCAGGTTTTGCAGTATGGATAGGCTAAGCATTTTTTGACTCTCCAAATTCTGGTTCCTTTTTGCTTTCAACTCTTTGATTCATCTCTCCTCTCACATTTTACTATAAGTAGTGCAGAGGTCCTAAGCCACAGCTGTGATCCTTTGCTTAAATATTGCCTCTGCTAAATATCCAATTTCATCACTTGAAGATTCTACCTTCCCCCAAACACTAGAATGCAAATCAAACACGTTCTTTGCTACTTTATAACAAAGATCACTTTCCCTCCAATTTCTAAAAACCTATCCCTCATTTTTCTTTTCTTTCTTTTTTTTTTTTTTCCTGTGGTGCTAGGGATTGAACTCGGGGCCTTTAGCATGTTAGGCAAATGACCTACCCTACCACTGAGCTACATCCCCAGCCCACTGTACCTCTTTCTGAGATCCTGCAAGAATGTCATTTTAAAATTTAAAAATTTTAAACGTGTCTTAATTGCACATATTAATAGGGTTCAATGTGATATCTGCATACAGTGTGCCCTAATCAAATCCAACCAGTATTTTTCCTCCTCCCCTCATACCCCCACAGAAATAATAACTTTCTACTTTCAGGTTGACCTTCACTCCCCACCCTCCACACAAGTGTGAGAGAGACCATGTGGTACTCGTCTGTATTAGGCTTTTTTCACTTAATATAATGTCCTTCAGTTATATCCATTTTGCTGTAAATGATAGGATTTCATTCTTCCTATGGCTGAATAATACTCCATTGTGTTTAAATACTATATTTTCTTTATCTTTTCATTTGTTGATGGGTACCAAGGTTGATCCTATATCTTAGCTTTCATGAACAGCACCACAAAAAATAGGGGAAAGCATATCTGTCTCTGGAATGCTGATTTAATTTCCTTTGGATATATACCCAGATGTGGGATAGCTGGATTATATGGTAGTTCTATTTTTAGTTTTCTGAGGAACTTTCATACTGTTGGCTGTACTTCATAGTGGTTGTATTACTGTAATTTACTGTTGCTGTTCTTTTTCTCTGCATCCTTACTAGCATTTATTTTTTTTTATAACAACCATTCTAACTGGGCTGCAATGATCTCCTTAGAGTTTTGATTTGCATTTTTCTGATGGCCAAAGATATTGAGCACTTTTCATGTGTTGACTGTATTTCTTCTTTTGAGAAGTGTCTACTGAGAACATTTGCTAATTTGTAAATTAGATTAAGCTTTGGATTCTTTATATATTCTGGGCTTAACTCTCTTTAGATGAATAGTTGGCATATATTTTCTTCTATAGGTTGCCTCTCTATTCTGCCAATTATTTCCTTTGTTGTGAAGAAGCTTTTTTGTGGGGCTGCGCAGGGTGGCCCATGCCTGTAATCCCAGCAGTTTGGGAGGCGGAGGCAGGAGGATCTCAAGTTTGAGACCAGAGGCAGTCTGCGTAATTTAGCAAAACCCTGTCTCAAAAAAGTAAGAAAAATGGGCTGAGGGTGCAGCTCAGTGGTCCAGTACTTGCAGAGCATACAAGCGTGAGGCCCTGAGTTCCACCCGCAGTACTGCAAAAAAAAAAAATCCTATTTGTTATTTTTTCTTTTGTTTGCTTTTGGGGTCCTATTCAGAAAATGATTGCCTGTACCAATATCCCAAAGTGTTTCTCTTTATGTTTTCTTTAGTTAGTTTCAGAGTTTTAGTCTTACATTTAGGTCTATGATCTGTTTTCATTTGATTTTTATGCAGGGTAAGAGAGAAGGGTCATATTTCAATCTTCTGTGTGTGGAGATCCAGTTTTACCAGCTCTATTTGTGGGTTTTTCTCCAATGTATATTTTGGGGGCCTTTATCAAGAATCAATTGTCTGTAGGTGTGTGGGTTTATTTCTGTTCCATTGTCTGTATATCTGTTTTATGCCAAATCCATGCAATTTTGATTATTATGACTCTGTAGTATGCCTCAAAATCAGGTTTTTTTTTTTTTTTTTTTTTTTTTTTTTTTTTTTTTTTTTTTTTTTTTTTTTTTTTTTTTTTTTTTTTTTTTTTTTTTTTTTTTT
>VMDO01001629.1:60978-155487 GCA_007922755.1 Pedetes capensis | reverse complement strand
CACTTGAGATTGCTGTGATGGTTAAGCTTGATTGTCTACTTGATTGGACTGAGAAGTGCCTAGGTCAGTAAAGCACATCTCTGACTCTGAGAGTGTTTCTAGAGAGGATTAAATAAGGGAGAAGACCTATCTTGAATGTGGGTAGCACCATTCCATAGGCTAGAGGCCCAGTTGAGTAAAAGGATTTAAAATAGAAAGCTATAGGCAGTCTGTCTTTCTCTCCTTCCTGGCTGCCATAGCCTCCCCACCATGAACTGAATATTGCTTCGGATAGTATGGACATTTTAACAATATTCTTCCAGTCCATGAATACTGGAGATATTTCAGTTTCTGTGTGTGTATCTTCCACTTCTTAATTGTTTTGTAACTTTTATTGTTGATAGGTGCTGTTGAGTCAGTGTCCAACTCATAGCTACCCTATGTACAACAGGTGAAACACTATTGTCAGTGCTTCTCTGCTATTCATAGGGTTTTCAATGGCGGATTGATTTTTGGGAGTGGGTTGCCAGGTCCTCCTCCCAAGCCTACAGCACCTAGTGTTCCCTGGCAGTCTCCCATCTAGCCAGGCCTAGCCCTGCTTAGTGTCCGAGATCTGATGGGATCTGATACCACAGTGCTATAGCTGCAGGCAATTTTTATTGTAGAGGTCTTTTCTTGATTAAGTGTATTATGGTATTTTCCTTTACTTTTTGTAGCTCTTGTGAATGGGATCATCTTCATGGTTTCTTTCTCAGAAAATTTGTTATTGGTGTGTAGAAAAGCTACTGATTTTTACATGTTGATTGTGTATCTTGCTACTTTGTTGAATTCATTGGTTGTACTACTCTTGTTGTAGTCTTATGTTTATCTATGTATACAATCATCATCTTCAAAGAGGGATAATTTGACTACTCCTCTTCCTATTTGTATGTCTTTTATTTCTTTCTCTTGCCTACTTTCTCTAGCTAACTTCTACTACCAGAACTTCTTCTATACTGAGTAAGAGTGATGGGAGTGGACACTTCTTTGTGGTCTTAGAGGAAATGCTTTCAGCTTTTCTCCATTCAGTTTGATACTGGCTGTGAGTTTGTCTCATATAACCTTTATTATGTTGAGTTATGATCCTTCTATACCTAATTTGTTCAAGGATTTTACTATGAAGGGATGTTGAATTTTATCTAATGCTTTTTCTGCATTTTTCAAGATAATCATGATTTTTATCATTTTTTCTGTTAATGTGATATATTTTATTAATGTGTGTTGAACCATTCTTGGATTCATGGGATGAAACCAATTTGATCATTAATGATCTTTTTGATGTGTTACTGAATTTGATTTGCTAGTGTTTTTTTGAGAACTTTTTGTGTCTGTGTTCATTAGGGATGTTGGTCTATAGTTTTCTTTTTTTGTTGTGTCCTTGACTGGTTTTGGTAACAGAGGAACAATGGCCATGTAGAATGAGTTTGGAAGGGTTTTCTACCTTTCAGTCCTATGGAATAGTTTGAGAAGCTTCAGTGTTAGTTTTTCTTTAAAATTTTGGCAAAATCCATTAGTGAAACCATCTAGTCCTAGGCTTTTTGTTGCTGAGAGATTTTTTTTTATTATTACTGACTCAATCTCATTTATTTTTTTGTTCAGAGTTTTTATGTCACCCAGGTACAATTTCGGTATGTCATGTGTGTCCAGAAATTTGTCTGTTTCTTCTAGGTTTTTCAATTTGTTAATATATAGTTTTTCATAATAATCTCTAATGATCCTTTGTATTTCTGTGGGTTTTGGCTATAATGTCTCCTTTCTTCATCTCTAATTTTATTTATTTGGGTCGTCTTTTTCCTCTAGGTTAGTATAGCTAAAAATTTGTCAACTTTATCTTTTCAAAGAACCAACTCTTTGTTTCATAAGATAGTCTGTACTTTTTGCCTCTATTACATTTATTCCTACTCTGATCTTTATTACTTTCTTTTCTTCTAATAATTTGAGGTTTGGTTATTGATTTTCTAAGTTCTTGAGCTGCATTGTTAGGTTGTTTATTTGAAATCTTTTTATGTTTTGATCTAGACACTCAATGCTATAAATGTCCCTCTTACTACTGGCTTTGCTGTATCCAACAAGTTTTAATATGTTGTGTTTCCATGTTCATTTGTTTTGAGAAAATTTTGAATTTCCCTTCTGATTTTCTTGATGACCCTTTATTCACTCAAACTGTATTGTTCAGTCTCCATGCATTTGTATAATTTCTAAAATTTCTTTTGTGGTTGACTCATTTTATTTCATTGTGATCAGAAAAGATATGGGATATAATTTCAATGCTTTGAATTCGTTAAGAATTCTTTTGTTGCCTGATATATGGTCTGTTCTTAACAAAGTTCCATGTACTAATGAAAAAATGGGGAGTCTGCAGCTATTAGATGGAATGTTCTGTAAATATCTGTTAAGTCTGTCTGTCAATGCTGGGTTACACAGGCTGCCTCTGGCCTTGAACTCACAATCTTACTGCCTCAGCTTCTAGAGTTGTTGGGATTACAGGCATGTCCCTTGGTGCCTTGCTCAGTGTGTGTCTTTTAAATGGAAAATTAGTCCATTTAGATGCAATTATTATTGATAGGTAAAAACTCATTATTTGGCTACAGCCATACCACCTTGGCATCTGATCTCATCAGATTTCAGAAGCTAAGCAGGGCTGGGCCTGGTTAGTACTTGGATGGGAGATTTCCTGGGAATACCAGGTGCTGTAGACTTGGGAGGAGTACCTGGAAACCCACTCCTGAAATAGCCATTGAAAACCCTATGAATAGCAAAGAGGCACTGACAATAGTGCTGGATGGCACAGTTCGAGGTAGTGTTTTGTTCTGTAGTACATAGTGTCACCATAAGTCAGATCCAACTTGACAGCACCTAACAACAACAACAGCACTCATTCTACTCATTTTTATTAGTTATATTCTAGTTCTTTTGACTATTCTTCATTCTTTTCTTCTTTTATTATTCATCTTTGATTTCTGTATTAATAATGTTTGATTATTTTCTGTTTTTCTTCTGTGTATTTACTCTTCTAGTGGGATTTATACTTTCACATGCTTTCATGATGGTAGTTGTCTTTTTTTCACTTCTTGATGTAAGACTCCCGTTAGCATATTTTGGAAGGTTGTCTAGTGGTAATGAATTCCCTCAGATATATGGAAATGTCACAATGAAATACATGTGAGAATAAAACCCATTAAGTTGTACATTAAAAATTTCCAATAAAAAATTATCTCAGATTTTGTTTATCTTGAAAGGTCTTTATTTCTCCTTCACTTCTGAAGGATAGCCTTTCTGCTTATAGTAATCTTGGCAGTTCTTTTGAGACCTGTAATATGTTGTTCCATTTCCTCCTAATATGCAGGGCTTTTGCTGAGAAATTTGCTATTACTCTAATATGACCCTTAAACGTGACTTGACACTTTTCTCTTGTAGATTAAAAATTCTGTTTTTGTCCTGTACTTTTGACAGTTTGACTATAATATGCTGTGGTAAAAATCTTTTCTGATTATATCTATTTGGGGTTCCATAAGCTGCTATTCATGGATGTTTTCCTTTATTATTTCATTAAGTAGCCTTTCTATGTCCTTAACTTTTTGTCTGTGCCTTCAGGTATTCCAAAAATGAGGATGTTTGTTCATTTAATGATGTCTCAAAGATCTTGAATAATCTTAGTTCTTTTTATTTCTGACTGAGGTATTTTAACATCTCTATCTTCAAGCTCAGATATTCTTTCCCCCACTTGATCTAGTCTGTTGTTGAGGCTTTCAACTGTATTTTTTAATTGGACTTATTGAGCTCTTCATTTCTAAGGTTTTCCTTTGTTTTTTTTTTTCCTTCTCTTTCTCCTCTACCTCCTCCTTTTTCTTCTTCTTGAGACAGGTCTTGCTATGTAGTTCAGGCTGGCCTTGAACTTGTCGTTCTCTTGTCTCAGACTCCCAAGTGTTGTGATTACAGGCATTCACCACTAATCACAGCTTGTTTGGTTCTTTTATAAATCTCTGTCTCTTTGCTGAATTTCTTATTCATATCCTTCATTATCTACATTTATTTTACTATTCATCTTTATTTAAAAAGCTCAAAGAAACCTGAGAAAATAGTCATTCTTTTAAATTCTTTATCAGACATCTCTTCCATTTTGATTTCTTTGGAATTTGTTGCTAGAGACACAATTATGTTTTTTTGGAGATGTCATATTACCTTGTTTTTTCCTATTTCTTATGTCCCTCCATTGAAGTTTCCCTATCTGGTAGATCAGATATCTCTACCACTTTTATGGGCTAGCTTTCTACAGTTTTCTCCTGACGGTGTGTCCTAGGGGTCATTTTGTTATATGATATTGACTTTGATTCTAGCTGGGCACCTTTGTGTAGTTGCCATGTAGCTTCTTTGTGATGAATAAATTTGGACATAAAGCATACCATTTCAGAGTCAGATCCACTGTCTCTGCAGGCCATGCAGGAGGGGGACACTCTAGCAGTTCAGGCAGGTATGATGTAGACAGCAGTGGGTGTGGGATGCTCGCTGTGTGACTACTCCTATGATGAATGTGGTGGCTTTTATCAAGCAAAGGGATTCCTCAGGCACTGTTAATGCCTGCTCTGCTATTAGCAAGGGGCCTTGGCACTGGTGGCCCCAGCAGTAGTGAGGGTGAAGCACTTGTCCTCCAGCCAATGGTGTGTGCCTAGGCACCATGTGGGTAGAGGTGGTGGCAATAGCCAGAGCCCTCCCTCTGTGGCACCCACACCAAGTCCTGACAGTCGTGGGTGACCAGACAAGGTGAAGGGGCAGAGTGGTGGCAGGAGCCTGGTAGGTGAGTGCCAATAGGAACTGTAGTATTTCTCTCCGCTGCTCCAGTGGTAGTGCCCACCCAGGAGAGGGACCTTAGTGGGACCTAGGCAAAGTTGCACTTAGCACCTTTCCATGGCTGGGTCCATGGAATTGCTCAAGGTCCCTTCACTGGGCCCCCTTGTGGACAGGACAGCAGCAGGAACCATGGTGCTCCCTTCCTACCCTGTCAGTAACAGGTTCCTGAGCACAGGGCAGTGGGGAGGAATGGGAACCATGCAGGTGCCTGCCTTTAGGCCTGGCACTGGTGCCAGTCCACGTGGCTGGCCATGCCCTTGGTCTGAGGGCAAATGCTCTCTCTTCTCTCCATGTCACAACATTCTTCCTCTGCAGGGCACCCCATAGACTTAGGTCAGAGTCACTCTGCTAGGACAAGGAATTGCCATATGCACCAATAGTGTTATTGGGTTCTCTCTTTCACCATTGCCTCTGTAGAGGGGAGACTCTTCCTCCCCCAGCTGTGGAGACAGGGTAGCAGTTGCTGGGGTGTTTTGTTTCTCTATTATGCTATTGTCCCGTGTCTGAATCTTATAATTTCCCTGTTTCTCTTGCTGATTTCCAGTGTTCTCCCACAGTGACTCACCACAAAATGCAGCTATATACCTGTTACTTTGGTTCTCTTTTGTGGAGGAGGTAAATGCTGGGCACCTTCTATTCAACTGTCTTGTCCTTCTGCCCAGGATAGTTTTTGATATCCATTTTTCTACTGATATTCTGTTCATGGAGGATGGAAGCTATCTCCCTAGCTCTTCTCTTTTTCTGAATGCTCTCCAGAATCACCTTTCTACTAATAGTCTCATCATGGCAGTCTAAGCTTTTTCTAGCACCTCTTCCAACATCTACCCATTACCCAGTTCCAAAGACACTTCTATGTTGTTAGGTCTGCCTGCCTGCCTGCCTTTCCTCCCTTGTCCGCTCCCTCCCTCTCCCTCCTCCCTCCCTCCCTCCCTCCCTTGCTTGCTTCCTTCCTTCTTCTCTTTCTTTTTTCTTCTGGATTTTCTTTTTTTTTTTTTTTTGAGACAGTCTCACTCTAGCAAGACTGGCTTGGTACTTACTGTGTAGCCCAGGCTGACCTCAAACTCTAAGTGATCTTCCTGCATCATCTTCCCCCCATGCTGGGATTACAGGCATGTACCACCATACCCAGCTTGTTAGGTATTTCTTACAGTAGCGCCCCGCTCTCTGTACCAAAATCTGCTTTAGTGTTCTCCAGAGAAAAAGAACCAATAGGAGATCATAAATATTCTTATTATAAGGAAATGGCTCCTGCTGTTATGGAGGCTGAGAAACCTCAAGATCTATAGTCAGTAAGCTGGAAATTTAGGAGAGCCAGTGGTGTGATTGTAGTCCAACTCAGAAGCCTGAAAACCATGAAGGCCAATAGTTTAAGTTCCAGTCCAAAAACTCACGGATGTAAGACCCAAGAAGAACTAATGTTTCAGTTTGAGACTGGAGACAGGAAAAAATTGGTGTCCCATCTCAAATAGTCAGGTAGGAAGGAGGGTCAGCAAATTTTGTTCTCTTCCCGCCTTCAGCTAATTGGATGAGGCCCATCCACATTCAAGAGGGCAGTCTGCTTTACTCAGTTCACTGAGTCAGATGTTAATCTTATCCAAATACATCTTTCCCTCCCCACTTTTCCATCTCTTCAGTGACTTGTGGGACTTTCAAGGCATTGGCAGTAGGATTTGATTTTTGAATGTGACATTGTATGGGTCTCAGGATAAGAATGAAAAATCTCTTACTGATAGGAGGTTTACACATTTTCAGTGGAATCCATGGGCATCAGAGCTGTCTGCTGGATCTAGTTGCTGAGGGGCACTGGGTAGTGAGAGAGTCTGAGGCATCAGTCTCAAGTGTCAGGATAGATACTTCAAGCATTAACACATTCTAGGAATAATATACTCCAGAATAATTCTACCAGGTAAGTGATAAGGGGTAATTCTACCAGGTAAGTGATGGAGGGAAACCAGGCCTCATTCTGTGATCTTCTTATTCCAAAGGGCTGGGAGGAAGTACTAATGTATGTACAGCTGGGTCCATGTGAGGCTCTCCCAGAAGGACTTTCCTAAAACCAGGGCTCACCACAGTTCTATGCACAGCCCTTGAGATCTGGACCTAAGGTGAAGATGGGGTCTGGAGACTGGGGCCTTGTTGCCCTTGGGGTTTATTCCCTGCAGTGGCTGCTTGTCTCCTGTTAATCAGTAATAATAATACTCTAAGCACACTCACTTAATGTCCCATTTTGTCTAGAGAACAGCCCTGAGTGGTAGGAGGGTGTGTTTTCTAGGGCTGCCAAGTCCAGTACCACGGATGGTGGTGTTAACAACAGAAATGTGCTGTCTCACAGTTTGAGAGGCTGGAAGTCTGAGATCCCAGTGTCAGCAAATGTGGTTTCTTCCAAAGCCTCTCACATTGGCTTGTAGATGGACACTTTCTTGCTGTGTCCTCATGTGATCTTCCCTCTGCCCTAAATTTCCTCTTGGATTAAGGCCCACACATATGATCTCATTTTATCTTAATTGCCTCTTTAAGGGATCTAGTTCAAAATATAGTCAGTCACATTCTGAGGTGCTGAGGGTTAGGACTTCAAGGTATGAACATTGAGGCAGGATTCATTTCAGCCCCTAATGGAGCACAGCATGGTTATCCTCCATTTATACTGGGAAGTGACAACCAGGGGTCAGAGTCTTTTCCTGAGGCCACACAGTCCTGAGGAGTGAGACTGGAGCCCTGGCCCTAGACTCCTTGCTCGGTTCTCTTTTCAGGGCCTGGCTCAGACACAGGATGGATAAATGTACCCTTACTGACAGAGTGGTGTCTTAGGACATCCAGACTTGCCACTTTTCATTGTTTTAGCTTTGAAAGCACTGTTTCTTTCCCTCCCTCTCCTGTCTTAGATTGAGTCCCCTAAAAGTAGATCATGATCTGAGTGTAAGTGGGGAGGCAAGCCCAGAAAGTACCTGTAGTAGAGCAGGAAAGTGGCATAGGAAAGAAAGGCAAGCCCATAAAAGATGCGTGCCTGAGCAGGCCACTGCTGTACGCAGCCTGGCTCAGTCCTACTGAGGCCCTCTGGGAGACAGTGTAAAACACACATCAGAGGTGTCTTCTTAGCACTAAGTGGTGAGCAAGCCAGGCTCTTCACCCACTAACTTTTGACACTCGTGGGTGACAGCTGATCTCAGGGTGCTAATTCTACTAGCGATTGCAGCTTGCCCTTGGGGAGGCCATTGATAAGGATGCCTGGGTCTGGAAAGTACTAAAGCTCTGCATTAGTTATCTGTTGCTGTGTAACAAATCACCTCAAACTTAGCAACTTAGAGCAATATAGTATCGTCTCACATTTTCTGTGGGTCAGGAGTTGTGTCTGGGCATGACTTAAGTGGGTCCTCACCTTCAAGGTTTTCTCAGGGTGTTGGCCAGGATGGAGTCTCAGTAGAAGGCTTGATTGGCAGGGGATCTACCTGTAAGCTCATGTGGTAGCTGGCAGAATTCATTTCCTCTAGGACTTTTGGACTGAGAGCTCCTGTTTCTAGCTGGATATTGGCTGATATCACCCTCAGTATCTGGCCATCTAGATCTTTCCAATGTGACCACTAAATGAAAGCATGCAAGCCAGAAAGGTGATCAAGAGGGTTGGCTATCAAGAGAAGAACCGTATGTAACATAACACAGAAGTGACATTCTATCACCTTGGCCTACCAGTGAGAGGAGAGTCTCGCTCTTGCCAGTATTAAATGGGAGTGGGTTCCTCAGGGCATGAATCCCAGGAAATGGGGATCCTTGGGGCCATCTTATGAATCTGCCTAATAAAGCACCACATATCCACTGTGTGTCCATCTCCTCTGTCTACAAGTTATAGCTGGCCAGAAATATTTTTGTCCAAAGAAATAACTTTATTGCAAATTGGCCAGAAAAACCTCATTTTAAACTCTGACTACTGGATTTGAGCCAGCTGTGGTATTCCAGGTCTGACCTGGGGTCTTCTGAGTTTTTCTTTCCTTGGTATAAGGACCAGGCATGTTGTGTTTGGTGCAGTGGAATCTCTGACCTCTCATGGGCTTCCTGTGGCAGGTTGGACCAACAACCTTTATACTTCCTTTTATTGGATTTCAAACTGAATTTGGAATTGAGTGAGTGAGAATTTCTGGAACTTCAATAAAAAATTCACGTAGGCTATTACTGTGGAACTTTACAAAGCCTTGTTTGTTATTGGACACCTGGATAATTCTGAAACTCTAGGATGGCACCACTATTTTCAAAACTCTCATATTCAGATGAAGTCTGTGAAAAGTGGAACATATTTTCTTTTCTCTTGTTGAAAATCTGATCATGGCTAGAGAAGCAGGATCACATTTTTTGGGAAAGGGAGAGTATATTAGCTTGTCAGTGTCTTGTACCAGTTCTACTTCAAAAAATCTATTTCTTGTCCCCTCTGGGAGGCCATGAAGCATAGCAGACAGGACTCACAAGCTCTGGTGTCATAATGCTTGACTTTTGAATCCTGGCCATGCAACCTTAACAAATTACCTAACTTCTCTGTGCCTCAGTTTCTACATTGGTAAAATGAGGATAATAATACTACCACCTTTATAGAGTTCTTGTGAGGACTGAATAAGAATGCACACAAAACCTTCAGAATAGTGCCAGGAGCCAATAAGGTTTTACTGTTATTGTTGTTGTTGTTAGGTGCCATCGAGGTGCCATCCAACTCATAGGAACCCTATGTACAACAGGTGAAACACTATTGTCAGTGCTTCTCTGCTGTTCATAGGGCTTTCAATGGTGGATTGACTTTTGGGAGTGGGTTGCCAGATCTGTCTCCCAAGCCTACAGCACCTGGTGTTCCCAGGTGGTCTCCTGTCCAAGTACTAACCAAGCCTGACCCTGCTTAGCTTCCTAGATCTAATGGGATCGATGTCACAGGGCTATAGCTGCAGGCTTACTGTTATTAGTTTGAGAGAAATAATGTACTAGGAAGTCTACAGTCATACCACCCTGGCATCTGATCTTGTCAGATCTTGGAAGCTAACCAGGGTTGTGACTGGTCAGTACTTGGATGGGAGACCACCTGGGAATACCAGGTGCTGGAGGCTTGGGAGAAGGACCTGGAAGCCCACTTCTGAAACAATCAGCCATTGAAAACCCTATGGATAACAGAGAAGCACTGACATAGTGCTGGGCATGGCACAGTGTCAGAGTGTTGTTCTGTTGTACATAGGGTTGCTGTGAGTTGGACCTGACTTGTTAGCACCTAACGACGACATACCAGAGAGAGAAGTTTGTGAATGACAGAGATAATTGGGAGGATTTATGAAACCTGCTATTTCTGGACTAAACAAAACTACCTATTTCCCTTTTGGGGACCTATTTAGGAATAGAGCCCACTTTACCTGTGATTTCCACACTTGGGAGAAGGGGTTCCTAGTTCCCCAGATCACATCATCAGTGGCATAAATGGTGTCACAGCCCCTCAGAACTCTCAATAGACACATTACTTTTGAGCTTCCTTGTTCAGCAGATCTTGGGTCCTGGGAGTGGAAGAGGGAAGGAGTTTTGCTCTGTGTGAGGAGCTTGTCACTCTTCTAGCAGATCTCAAGAGGAGAATGGGGAGAGGGTTTGCAGAATCAGTGATTCTGAAGAAGGATATGGAATGAGTGAGAAGCTCCAAATGGGGAAGGAGGGTGTGGGAAGAGATATGTGTGTGTGGGGGGTGTTGTTAGGAGAGCTAAGGCATCTGAAACAGAATGCTTGCCAGGTATTCTAAGGTTATTGCAATGGGCATTTTTCTCTTCTAAATCGGCAGCAGCTTACATAGAGCTGTGATTCTTTTTCTTTTCTTTTCTTTTTTGGTACTTGGGAGTTGAACCCAGGGTCTCATGCATGCTTTTAGCAAGTACTCAATCACTGAGCTGTACTCCTGGCCCTTTTTTTTTTTTTTTTTTTACTTTGCATTTTGAGACATGGTCTTGCTAAATTATGCATGCTGCCTCTGGCCTTGAATTTGTAATTCTGCTTCTGCCTCCTGAGTTATTGGGATTAAAGGTGTGTACCACTGTGCCAGGCCCAGCTGCAATTCTTAAATGCTACTGTGCAAAGGAATCACTACTGGTACTAGTTAAACATGTCCATCCCTGGGCCCACCTCCAGAGAATTTAGTTGTGTGGTAGCACTGTGGCGGAGTCCAGGGAGTTTTGTGGGGACATGTGAGTGTTGTGGCGCTCCAGGACCTAAAAGTTGCACAGGGGCTGTGGTCTGGTTTGGGATCAGTGGCCAGGGGCTTGTCTAGAAGTTGAACATTTTTATAAGTGCATTAAAAAACCTGTAGAACAAATGGTGATTTAGGGGAGCTTTGGGGAGCTGGTGCAGATCATGAGGGGATAAAGTTCCAGGCTGCCTCTTGATATTCCTACTCTCTGTGGGCCAGGTTTTGAGAAATACTGTGAGAAAGGGCTACTTAAGGCCTTAGGTACACTGTCATTTTCCAGGGGAGAACAAGGAGGCCCAAAGAGGTAGATGGCTTCATAAGGTCAGGAAGCTTGTTAAGGGCAGGACACTGTAATCAAGTGCTTCCTTCCCCACTCACTTCCCCACTCACTTCCCCACTCACAGGCAGGACCTCCTGCTTCCCTTAGGGTAGGAGACCGGGAAGAAAAGCAGGAGAGGAGGACCGCAGGGCCAGCTGATATGAGCTGAGTCCATAGCCTAGGAGGGCAGGGGAACAACAAAAATTTTGTCCTACTTGAAAATGGAGACAGAATAGGGATACTTTTGGTTTGGGACTCAAACAATTGGTGTTACCATCACTAATAGAGTTATCTTTCAAAGGTAAGGTGTCTTTCTCAGCCTCCCCTTTCTGGCAAGTGTGATCCAAGTGAAAAATTTCTGTCTTTTTTAAACACAAGGAGGGGACATATCCTAACGGAGCCCCCCCCCCGCTTCAGTTTTCTTCCTGGTAACAGGGTCCTCCTGTTGGCGCAGGGTTGTCCCCGGCAGGGAGCCGTGAGGAGCGCGGGGGACGTGGGCAGAGAGCCCCGCGGGGTCTGCAGCAGCTCAGCGGCACTGCGGCCTCGGGCGGGGACACTGCAGCACCAACGCTCGAGCCCTGAGGCCCTCGGGCAGGCGGCAGGGCCCGCTGGAGGGGGCGCTGTGGGCGCCGCAAGGCGGCCTTTTGTCAGCGCGCAAGGCCAGGAGCTCTCATTTCCTCCCAGCCTCCTGCGGGAAATGGATTTAATTCTGAAGGTAGGGCCGTGAGGGACGCGCGGGAAGGAGAGCCCTTTGTCAAGGAGTGGCAGCCTCCTGTAATTACCACTGAGGACAAGCTGCTCCACGGCTGGGGTTCCCCGGCAGCTCTGGCGAGTACGGGCTGCAGGATGGGTGGAAAACGCTGCTCTGCAGAGTAGCTGGTCGGATTTATGAGACGCGACCCAAACACCACAAACAACCCAACCTACAGCGGCAGGCTAGAGATGGATACGACCCTGGCGGGAGGTAAGGCTATCTGGGGAAGGGTCGCTGAGGGCTCGCCACGGTGATGTTGGTTTTAATGGCATCTGAGGCTCCCTAAGCATCCTGCGCCTGTGCGGGAGCTGCCTGGTCCAGCTAGGTGAGCTGCTGTTTGTGTGCGAGCTGGCAACGCAGCCCTGGCCGTGGCTGTGTTTTACACCTAAAGGTTTCTGGGGGTGATGTATCATTGTGCTCTTTAGAAATTGGGGCTGCCAGAGCAGGCCCCCAGCATGAGGACGGCGAAACCCTGGTGGCTTTCTTCTCTGGGCTTCATCTGCCTAGCTTGGTGGGGCCGCCCCTCCCTTCCCTTCCCTATCCCCTGGGCCGCCGCCTTCCTGGGGAGTGGTGCCTTGGCTCAGTGGGCTTGGGCTGTCGCTCTGCCTCAGGGGCACCACGCTGAGCAGGTGCAGCGCAGATGTAGCCACCTGCACTTGGGGCAATTGGCATGTTGAGGGGGTTGGAGCGCATGGGTTTGGATCTTTATATGTGACTCCACCACTTTGGAGGGAAAAAAGGCCTCTGTCCCAATCTGTTCATCTTTAGCTTCTATTTTCTCTCTTTTGCATCTCTGGGAGGAGGCCACCTTCAGTCCAGAGGCGGGAGGCAAGAGAGAGAGTCTGCTTGTTTTGAAATCTTAACCACAGCCTACCTGGTGTTTGGGAGAAGAAAGGGAGGGGCAGGCTGCTTTAGGATGCCTATCAGGTGCTGGCCTAGCCTATTGTCTTGGCTTTTCTCTTCCTTACTTTTCTCCTAATCTCCATCCCCTGCCAAAAATAACTGGGGGAAAAAAAAAAAAAAAAAAAAAGCAAGACCCAGCCCACACCCTATCAAATTCTTAAAAAAAATTGTCATTTGTCTATGACAGAGGATTATTACCCATCTGTTTCTTTACACCCACTCTTCCTTCTGCTGACAGTTTGTTATCTAAGATTCAACTGACTCAAATGAACCTTATAAATAATAGAAATCAAATCTCATTTCCTATGTGGACATTTCTGAGTACTAAACTCCTAAGAAGGAGTTAGTGTGGCACCCTGGGGTAACAAAGGGATTGAAGAGGGTATGTGGGGCTACTTGGGGTTGTTGTTGTAGTTAGGTGCCTTCCAGTAGGTATCCGACCTATAGGGACCCTCATAGGGTTTTCAATGGCGACTGTATCGGGATTGCCTTGGGAGTGGATTGCCAGGCCCTTCTCCCATATAGATGATGTTTAATTTGTGCAGTGAGAGGTGTTGCATTAAAGAGATTTTAAAGTTATGGGTGTTTTTTTTTTTGGGGGGTACTGAGGGTTGAACCCAGGGCCCCGCGCTTGCATGCTCTGCAAGTGCTGGACCACTGAGCTGCACCCTCACCCCTTTTTTTTTTTTTTTTTACTTTTTGGGATAGGGTCTTGCTAAGTTATGCAGACTGCCTCTGGTCTCGAACTTGAGATGCTCCTGCCTCTGCCTCCCGATCCGCTGGGGTTACAGGCTTGCGCCACTGCACCCGGCAAGTTATGTTTCATCTAAGTAAAAAGTAGCTGGTCAACATTTGAAGCAAAGGTGCTCCAAATGAATATGACCAGAGAAGATAACTGAAATTTTAGACTTGTCAGTAATAACTTCCTCTGTTGTTTTTGTTGTTAGGTGCCCTGAGTCATGTCCGATTCATAGCAACCCTTATATAGGGTTGTCAATGGCTGATTGTTTTGGGATTGCCTTGGGAGTGGATTGCCACATCCTGTTCCCATTTTTGTGGTGCTGGGAATTGAACTTGGGACTTCAGGGACTGCCGAGCAGCGCTCTACCAACTGAGTTAAATCCCAGCCCCATAACTTCCTCTAGCATATGAATAATATGTTAGAGATTTTAAAAGGGGAAGGGTACACCATTTACTATTTCTACTTTATAAAAAAGCTATTTATTTAGCAGTGCTGGGGATGAAACCCAGGGTCTTGTGGATGCTAGGCAAACATTCTACCACTGAGCTATATCCCCATCAAAATATTTTACTTTCTAATGTTCTGCCTTCATTCTGTAAATTGAACAGACTTTTCTGAACGCCTATGAGCCCAGATCTTGCCATCATCCTCACTCCCCCTCCCCCATGAAGGGCACACATGAAAGTGAACTTTTCATTATGAGTATGGTGTCAATACATTTTGAAAATCCATTAATGACAAATCATTCTTTGATCCCAAGTCCATAATTTTGTAGCAAGCCGTATGTTCTTTCTTGTCCACCAAATTACCTAGCCCAATTAGAAATATGTTTGTCCCATATACAGTACATGAGGATGCCCAGAAATGCCATACCACCTGTGGTTTCTGGGCTTAGGTTGGAATTTGCTTTAAATATTCGTATAATGCTGGAGTTGGTAAGCCTTGGCTATTCTAAAGGTTTAGAGATGATCAACTGTGTTTGTTGGTAGAGGGCTTAGTGTTAAGATTTTAAATATATATAAAAGACTTTATAAAATATATTTATTTATCTCCTACCTTGTTTCACAAGGGATTTAAGGCAGTTTATAGGGATTTATAAAATATAACAAGGTAGCTGAACTTGGGGGAAAAAAGAAGGAAACTTAGGGTAAAGACACTGGCTAAGACAGGAAACAGATTCAGTTCTAAACCTTCAGCAGCTCATGCAAAAATGTAACTGACTAGCCTGTGGCTCCTATGCTTTATTTATTCTTAACTCATTCACTACCTTGTTCACTGAACAAATAGTCAGAACCTACTACATGCCAAGTGCTGTGAGAAGTTCTGGGTGACACCGATAGCCATGGTCTCTGCCCTGATGGCATTTAAGGACAAATGCAAGAAGTGGAAATTCAAGAAGTCTCTCAAATGAATATGTAATTACAAATCACAATAACAGTTGTACAGGAAATACACAAAACATAAAATGCTATAATATAATGTATAATATAATATAATATAGTGTCCAATATAATATAATATAGTGTCCATAATATAAAAAGATAAAATTGAAACTTCTTAAAAGAAGAAGAATATTTCTTGATTCTAACACCAGAGAGGAACTTTTTCCAAATAAAGTGTTTGGGATGATATTTTCAATCATATCCTTGTCAAAGACAGGGTAAGTTTCAAATGCTTGTTTTGTTTTGTTTTGTTTTTTACAGTGTCCCTTGGTGTGAGCTTATGATATTATACCACAGTCTCTCAAAGCCTTGGTGTTCTGAGGATGTATGTCTTTGAGGAATCTGTGCATTCTCCAAAATAAATAGCTTTATTCTACTGATAATCTTAGTAATAAATATTGTACTGATAATCTTAGTAATAAAAATGTGTCCTAGATGATCTTGATGGCCAACCTCATACTGGTGCTGGGGCCCGGGTTTGTCTCTGTCTTCCTGTTAGAGCCAAGTCAGGCCTGGTGGACTGGTCATAGCATAAAGAGACAGAAGTTTGAATAGAATCTCAATAAGGGGGAGAAAGTTTGGTCTGCACAGAGCACAGACTTGCTCCACCCAAAAGAATAGCTGCTAGTGGCCACTGCTATATTGGCAAGGAATGAGGATCTAATGCCATTTCCACTTTCCTATGGACAAAATTGGAGCAATTGATTATCAGCAGATGTTGTAGTAAAAATGTAACAAAAAAGTCACTGTTGTTGGCTTTAGCTATAATTGGACTAGATCTCCATTTAATGAAGATCACATGACTCCTCAATAAAAGGATCTTATATCTAACGTAGTGAGACAAACAACTTGGTGTAATGGTTAAGTGGAGCCAGATTACCTGACTTCAACTCGTTTTTCTACCTACTCGGTTTCCTCTTACAATAATATGGGAATAAATGGGTAATATCAATTTTGTAGAGATTTTATGAGGATTGATCAGTGATTACATGTGAAAGACTTGGTGCATGTAGTAAAGTTCCATAAATATTAGGACTATTTTTCTTAGTATGAAAAGACAGCTCAACTATACAGAATGGTTTTATAGCAGAATTTTAAATTATGATATCTGATTATCTTCATGTAGCAAACACATTTTTTAGATTATTAGTATTGTTTTGCATGGATAATGTGTGCATTGTCTGCATTAGTATTATGGATATCAAAATTTCAAAGATGATAACATGTAAAAACTAGATCAGAGGCTGTATTTTTCCATTGTTAAACTCATAATAGGATTTTAGTTTCATCAAAGCAGTATCATCTGTTGCAGTAGATCATTCTTTGACAATTTAAAGTTTGAGAGTTATATTTATTTGTACATTTGTTCTGGCATTTTAGTAGCATAAAAGTTATAAAGCATAGGTGTTTTGAGCTGGTCTTTGCAAATATACATACTTAAGTTCCATTTTATTAAAAGTGGCTTAGGTCAACACTTGGGTCCACGAGCGGCTTTTTTCCTTCAAAAGAGATTTCTATATAGTTTAAGTATTTTGAACTATGTATAGGGGCACACCTAGGATTCTTGGGGTCGAATTTCAAGTCTCTAGAAAAGAGATTGCAGCTCTACTCAGTGGTTGGCATTTGACCACAATCTATTCTGGAAGGTGTGTTGAGTGCCAATGGGTTTGAGAGCAGAGCACTTTTTTCCCATAAGAAATAATGTAAATGTGTTTGTTGGTTCCATCACCATACTAGGTTGCTAATTCAGCCAGATATGTGCCATTCACATGTTTATCAGTAAGTTCTTTTAAAAATTCAATTGTTTGTATTGTTTTCTTCTTTCCTAGAAACTAGAAAGTTTCTTGGGTGTCATGAGCCCTATATTATATAGGTATGCTTATATACATAAAAAAACAAAATCATGAGATCATGAACACAGCACCAGGACAGGTCTTTACTGCTTGAAATTGTGACACTTTCTCCTTTGTTTCACCTGGAAGCATCACAGGTAAGCATGACATCTCATGCTTAGGTTTTAGCATGGTGGCTGAGTACCAAACAAGTGGTCAAGCACCAAACCAGAATTCTCTTGAAAATATTGGACCCAAGTGTTAGAGCACAAAGCCGTTGAAGTGCTGAGGTACCAATGTATTTGACTCCATGTACCTTGTCTACCAGGGCTGGGATTTAGCTCAGTTGGTAGAGTGCTACTCTGCAGTCTCTGAGGTCCTGGGTTCAATTCCAAGCACCCCAAAAATGGGAAAAGGACATGGCAATGTGCTCCCAAGGCAATCCCTAAACAATCAGCCAGTGAAAACCTTATGAGGGTCCACTATATGTTGGGCACAACTCAATGGCACCTAACAACAACCTTGTCTACCAGTGTTAGCCTGAAGGGATTTTAAGGCTTTAATACCTAAAACTACTTCTGTCTTCAACTACCACTGCCAAATCCCTCAAATTCAGAGAATACCCATGGGATGAGAAGCTTGTAGTAAAGACTCATCCAGGCTTTTCTTCTAAGATAAACTGCACACAAATGATTTGCCAATGTTACTGAATGAAGTGAGAAGTGTTTTTTTTTTTGTGATACAGAAAGTTCAATTGTATTAATTAAAATAAATTTATGGGGTACAGTGTAATAATTTAATACATGTGTACAGTGTGTAATGAGGGTGGAAAGGTTTAATCAGGGTAGTCAACATTTCCATCCCCTTAAATATTTAATAAGGCTGGGATTTAGCTCAGTTGGTAGAGCGATGCTCTGCAGTCTCTGAGGTCCCAAGTTCGATTCACAGCACTGCAAAAATGGGAGAAGGACGTGGCAATCCACTCCCAAGGCAATCCTGAAATAGTCAACCATTGAAAACCCTGTGAGGGTCGTTATGAGTCGGACACGACTCAATGGTACCTAACAACAACAACAAATATTTAATGCCTGCAGTGGTACCATTGTGGCGTCAGATCTCGGAAGCTAAGCAGAGTGAGGCCCAGTTAATACTTGGATGGGAGACCACCTAGGAACACCATGTGCTGTAGGCTTGGGAGAAGAATCTGGCAACCCACTCCCGAAAAACAATCAGCCATTGAAAATCCTATGAGTAGCAGAGAAGCACTGACAATAGTGTTTTGCCTATTGTATGTTGGGTCGCTATGAGTTGGACAGACTTGACAGCATCTGACAACAACAATAAACATTTAATACATTTTTGATTATCATATAATAATTGTACTTATTTATGGAGTGCAGTGTGATATTTCAGTTGTTGTTGTTGTTGTTGTTGTTAGGTGCCGTCGAGTGGTGTCTGACTCATAGTGACCCGTATAGGGTTTTCAATGGCTGATTTTTTTTTTCAGCATTGCCTCCGGAGTGGGTTGCCACGTTCTTCTCCCGTTTTTGTGGTTCTGGGAATTGAACTCCGGGACCTCAGAGACTGCAGAGCGGCACTCTACCAACTGAGCTAAATCCCAGCCCAGATATTTCAGTACATATACATAATATGTACTGATCAGAGCAAGATAATTAACATTTCTACCTCCCTATTGCTACTTTGTGTTTTAAGACTTTGCTGCTCTTCTAGTTATTCATAAAATATATAATAGATTATTCTGAACTATAGTCCCCTCGCTGTGCTGTGGAGCAAGGGAACTTATCCAACTTGTTTTTATCCAACTGTGTTTGGACACCTGTTTTCTAACGTACCTCTATCCCCCTCCTTTCCACCTTCCCATCATCTAGAAATCACTCATATATTATAGTTGACTTTTTTTTAAAAAAGGCATCCACATATAAAAGAGAACATGTAGATCTTGGCTGAGTCTGACTTATTTCACTTAATAAAATGTCCTCTAGTTCTATCCATGTTACTGCAAATGATAGGATATCATTATTTTATGGCTGAATAATATCCCACAGTGTATATATAGCACATTTTCTTTATTCATTAGTCTGTTGACCTGGGTTGATTCCACATCTTCAATCTTGTCAATACTATAATAATAAACATGGACATGCAGGTGTTTTTGATATGATGATATCCTTTCCCATAGATATATACCAAGAAATGAGATAGCTTTCATCATATGGTAGGGATAAGTTTTTTTAACCAAATATTTTCAATCTGAGTGGTTAAATCTCAATGCAGGACCTGCAGATAAAGTGGGTGGACTAGACACTTTTTGATTACATATATAGACTATCACAGAGTTATATCTGATGCTGTGTTACTTGGGGCCCTGATTGCCAATACTTGTGACTGTATCTCCGTTGTGGAATGGATCTTTATTTCCAAATCTCTTTGTCTTGTCTATGTTTTATTTTGCTTTAATTTTTAGTGTCTTAACAAAAACTCTAAATTTTTATTGAGCATGATGCTTATTTTTTTAATTTAAACCTTCTTCCATGTCATTTTGAATTCTGTATTTATTTTATCTTTATTTTATTTTGTGCCAGGGATTGAATCAAGGGCCTTGTGCATGCTGAGCACATGCTTTACCACTGAGTTACAGCCCTAACACTATTTGTTTTCCCTCAAATAATGAGAGATTTAATACTTTAATTTCTTATCCCTCTCCTCCAATTCTCACTTAATTTCTTACCTTAAAATATTTTGGCTTTTAGAAACAATTTTTTAAAAAGAAAAAACAGTACATGTTTTGCTTTCCATAGTTACTTTTGAAAATTATGTTTCATAGCCATATTAACAGTTGTTATTTAGACTCTGAATTATATAGGTTACCATGTTCAGTCTTTTTCCTATACTCATTCTTTGTTTCTTGATTAGCTGAATTTTTTCATAAAATGTAATATATTCTGTTTATGCTTGTTGCCTAAGAACTTATTTATTGCCCTCACAAACAACAACAACAACAACAACAACAACAACAACAACAACAACACCCAAAAACCTTCTGGGGCATTTAATTCGTCATCAAAATCTTTTCACTTGAGGACTGCATATTATTGTTCATCTTACAGTGTTCTGTCATAGAAGATAAGTTTGTTGCCAACATCAACAAAAGAACTGTAAGAAAGGAAAGTCTGAGATATTTTCCCTTTATAATGACTACTTAATTAAGTTAAATTAATTACTTTTTGCAGTACTGGGGACTGGACCCTGAGGGCCTTGCACATGATAGGTGCTCCCAGAGCTTTGCATATGGTAGGTGAGTGCCCTATCACTGAGATATACTTTCACCCCTCAGTAACTATTTATCTTGCAGTACTGGGGGTTGAATCAAGGGCCACATATTAGGCAAGTTTTCTACCTCTGAGCCATACCCTAGGCTCCCTTTTTTATTTTCTGTTTTGAGACAGGGCCTTGCTAAGTTGCACAGGCTGCTTCTGGCCTTGAAGTTGGGATCTTCCTGCCTCCCCTTCCCAAGTCGTTGGAATTACAGGCATGCATCACAGTGCCCAGCTCACTTTTTTTTTTTTTTTTTTTTTTTTTTTTTTGCGGTACTGGGGTTTGAACCCAAGGCCTTGCCCTTGCATGCTGTGCAAGTGCTGGACCACCAAGCTGTACCCCCAGCCCATTTTTTTTACTTTTTGAGACAGGGTCTCACTAAGTTACGCAGACTACCCCTGGTCTTGAACTTGTGATCCTCCTGCCTCCACCTCCCGAGCCGCTGGGATTATAGGCGTGTGCCACCGTGCCCAGCCCCAGCTTACTATTAAGGAAAACTTTGAAAGATATAAAACATAAGACACTTTTTTTTTTTTAAAGTACTAAAAACAAACATAAAGCAAACCAAGTATTATAAACTAAATGCCCTGATGACTACCGTGCAAATTAATAAACGGTACAGTGCCAGCTTGCAGAGTCCTCCTGTGTTCCCTGATTACATTTTTCATCTTCTTCCTGGAAGTAACTTTTTTTTTTAAGGTACTGGGGGATTGAACCCAGTGCCTGCATATGTTAGGCAAGTGCTCTACCACTAAGCTGTATCCCCAACCCATTTTTACTTTATTTTGAGACAGAATCTTGCTAAGTTGCCTAGGCTGGCCTTGAACTGGAAATGTAGCTCAACCAGGTCTCAAATTTGCAATCCTTCTGCCTCAGCCTCCCAGAGTGGCTGGAATTATAGGTGTGTGCTACCGTGCCTGGCTCCACTCACCCTTCTTTTATGGTAACTATTTACTTGCTTCTAGCTTCCCTCCATCCATAGTTGATCTTTCTGAAACAGAAATCCAATCTCATCATTTCTCTACCCTTGATAGGAGTAAGCAAACTTCAGGCAGGATCAGGGAAATGGGGTCTGGAAATAAGGAATCACTGAGGCAAGATAGTTACTTTAGTTTCAGTCAGACAGCAAGAGTTATATTTCTTTAAGTCCTATTCTTTTGAGAAAAACAATTTCCATGACTTGGCCAACAGTCATCTAGCTAATCAATCTCTAGGTAGAAACAAAAGAAACAACTACACTTTAACTGTATTGGGCCAACAAACAGGTTCCTCCTAACTGAGTACCAGTCTATTAAAGCTAGCTCAAAAAGTCTAGCCCAAAGAAAGAGTCCCTAAAAACCCCTAGACAACAGCCCCACCTTGGCTACCCAGTCAGGACTCCTTTTGTTTTTATGAAGGCTTTGTCCTTTCAGTAAATCTCCTCTCCTCTCACTTGCCTTTGCTATCGACCCATTCATTCCTGGGTCTGTGGACCCAGGAGCTTGGTGTCTGGCACCTGAGAAGAGAGAAAGTCTGGTCACACCCTCAAGGTGAAGCTCAAACTCCTTGCCTGTCACCTTCCCTGTTTCTCCTTCACACTCCATCCCTGAGGAAGGCAGAACTGCTCCATTCTTCCAAAAGGCCCCTGGGATTCTCCACCCTTCTTGAGCTCTTTCCTCCTCCTTATGATCCCTTCCCCACCTTTTGTTTAGCAAGTTCTTTTAAAAGTCAGTAAAACACACAAACTTTCAGCAAGACTAATTAAGATATAAAAATGGGAAAATCCACAATGCTGGAAACAGCATATGGAACAAAGCAGAGAAAAGATTTAAAATCATAACACTGCATTATTGAATCCTAACATATATGAAACTAGTGATGAAATGGATAATTTCCATAGAAAATATAAACTACCGATATTTACTCAAGAAACAGAATGCCATGTTCCTGGATGGGAGAACCATGTTGCAAAGATGTCAGTCCCCCACAGTTCCTGCTGTGGATGGCAGCTTCCTGGTAACGCAGGGTGATGCAGATTTGTTCCTATTTTCTGTGGAATTTTGAGAGGGTAGTTAAATGGTTGTGTTCAATTGTGATTTATTTTATTGAAGGGAAAATTCATCTAAGTGCATTCAAATGTCACTGATAAATTATTTTTCTTGAAGAACGAAGTTATTTGAAATGCATGGGGACTTTATGAAGTCAGAATTTCATATAACAATGGACACGATTTTCTGCCTGTTATTATATCAAGTATGAATTTCATCATGTTTGCTTTCTTTACCCAGCATGGAGCCCCCAGTAGGATCTGGATTTTACTTTGAAAAACGTCTACACAGAAAGAACATAGGACATGTGAGGGCGGGTTCAGTTCTTGCCTTTCTACTGTGTCAGATGGCGGAACATTGTACTGATTATCTCATCATCTCTTTATTTAGAATTTATTCTCGTTCCCTCTTTACACCATGTTTCTCTTAGCTCTTTCCAACACCATCATTTGTGTCCTAAATTAGCTACATCTGTTACCATAGTTATGCAGTTTAACCATTCCATGCTTGCTACCACACTGTGTGAGATTGCCTTTCTATTACCGTATTTCCTCACATCTCATCTGCACCCTTACACCAGTTTTAGAGGACTAACAAATCAGATGCAGATTAGAATCATTCCAGTTCTAGATCTTGAATCCAATTTGCATGTCATTCTAAACCACCTCACGTCTGATTTTTTAGCCCTCCAAAACTGTTGAAATGATGTGGATTAGATTCAAGAATAAATGGTATTTCATAAAATAGATTTTAATTTTTTTCTTCTCTTGTCCTGATTTTGTTTGTTTGACACAGGGTCTCACTGTGAAGCCCAGGCTCTCCCCTAACTCTCCCATCCCCCCAACAGTGCTTTGTGACCTTACTCCCCCACCAGCCGTGCTGGGATTACAGGCATGTGCTACCACACCTGGGTAAATTCTTAGTTTTTAAGACAATGCATGTACATAGTTCATATATCAAATAGGACTGAAGGAGTTCTAATATAAAGCAACAATCCTAGCCCCAACCCAAAGCCTTTATCTCATGGATACCACTTTTAGCTATGTTTTTCATTCTGCTGTACTTACTTCTAAATCTTAAAATAATCTGCATATACTACTGTTTTTGAATTTATCAACTTCTATCATCATATAGTGACTTTCTACCATGAAAGTCAAGGATGAAGCTTATTTGTACCCTGCTCCTAAGTCCTCACTGCCTTTCTCTTGGTCTTCCCTGTAACACCACATGATGTATGTATTGAAACCAGACTTCTCATTCCATCAACTGTTGACCATGTCACTTGACTCTCTACTCTGTAAGGTAAGGCTGTTACTGCCATCTCCCCTTGCCTTCTTCTTCCTTCCCTCTAGCTCTACGTTTACTTTTGCATTATCAAAGTAAATGAAATATTTATTCTGCTCCACAGCCATAGTTGGTTTCTGTGATTTGTCCTCAAGGTAATTATAAAAGCTGAAAACTCTAAAAGTGCCCATTTTCTGACTGGTTTGATTTTCATTGCACAGAAGTAACATGCTAGGATTTCATGTCCTTTTAGGATCTCCAATATCCCAACCCTTGAGCCATTAAGTGGGAAATGTTCCTAGGATGAAGTTCAAATGTATTCTGTTGTCATGGGGCTCCCTAGGCAACCCCCCTGAAAAGGACTTTCCTTTGGAGATAACAATGCCATCATTACTACTCTCATTTTCCCCTGCAGTGTGTGGATTCTGTCAGAGGACCCATCTTGTGATTGAAGCAGATGAATTCAGCAACAGCAGTATAGGCATGCTATCCTGAGATGAAGAGGTAGACCACAACTGAGAGCCTGCCTGTGGACTGCTGTATGTGGGGGCAGTAGAAGAGGTGGTCAGGGTATGCTGCTTTACATAGAGACCTGAAATTTGTGCCTCTGTAGTTAACTTTCTTTTTTCCTTCCTGTGTCTGTAATACCTGCCATCTTAGAGTTTCCAGTATCTTTAGGACTCCGCCACATAGATTGGCTTCTTTCTCTCTCACACATTAGTCACCAGCCCCTCATCTGCTTTTGGATGTTACAAGAAGTTACTGTAGAATTCTCTTCCTGATTATGACCCACTTTTACTTTGTCATTGTGGGTTTCTATGTTTTTATTCCCTTATGGTCAGTGTAGGGCTGGGATTTAGCTCAGTTGGTAGAGCCCTGTGCTGCAGTCTCTGAGGTCCTGAGTTCAATTCCCAGCACCGCAAAAATGGGAGAAAGACCTGGCAATCCACTCCCAAGGCAATCCCGAAACAGTCTGCCACTGAAAACCCTATGAGGATCGCTATGAGTCGGATACTGACTCGATGGCACCTAACAACAACAACAATGGTCAATGTAATAGAGTCCAAGGATAGAGAGAGAGAGAAACAGTAGAGATAGGTGAGATAAACCTATCTTGAATTAAAAGAGGTATTCACTGTCATCAAATCACATGTGGTAGTAAAACAAACTATTGGCACAGCCACAATTTAAATACAAACCCTGGCAAAGTCTGATTTTCTGTTATAAAAATTCCTTCAAATAGCTGTCATACCTATCAGTTCAGTTCCAGTATCTTCTCTCAGCTAGAATAGTTCAGAAACTTTGAAACATTCTTCTACCCGACTCAAGATTATTGACTTTGGGCTGGGCATGGGGGCATAGGCCTGTGATCCCAGCTACTCAAGCAGCTTGTGTAAATTAACAAGACCCGATCTCAAAATTGAAAGTTGAAAATGGGCTGACAGTACAGGTTGTTGGTAGAGCTTTTTCAAAGCATGCAGGAGTCCATGAATTCAGCTGCCAATATGGCAAAAAAAATAAATAAATAAATAAATAAATAAAAAAAGAAAAAAATTATTGAGTTTGAGGTTTGAGTTTACATACAATTCTAACAAGCACCATTATTTCTCATAAGAGACTTCAGAAAAAGAAGTGGAAAATTAGAATTGGTCTGATAGTCTAAAAGGAATTAGGATAGAAATGAGGATTAAGACAAGTCTAACTCTTCCACTAGGAACCTGGGTTCATTTATTTCCCAAGCACTATGAAAGATCATTAGTCAGGGTTGCCAATCCTTAATTTAGACCCAGAAAGTAAGGAACTTTGAGAAAATAAGGGAGTCAATAGAGCAGTGCCCACAAAGGAGGGGCTGCTGGCTTTTTGGTGAGTGCCAAAGGCCCTGTTTAATAAATCTGGAGTTAAAAATCCAATTGTCTCCATGCTTCTATTGCCTTGGAGATTACTGCTTCATTTTTAGATTTAGCAATGATCATTAAGACTGAAAGCAGTTTTTGGAATCCTGCTATATAGCTTTGTTGATGTTACAGATTATGAAACTGATGTCAGTTTTGAACACTATATTTGTTATATTTAGTTCCAAAGTGAAGATATATCAAGACTAAGGATATCAAAGAATTAAAATCGCCTCTTAAAATATGTATTATATTTATTGATAAAATGGTGTAATATATGGGATTCATCTCAAAATAATCTTTTGTATGGGATGGATTAGAGATGAATAGAGATAAACCTTGAGTTGGCCATTGTTGAGGCTGAGTATAATCTATCATCTAAAATGGCACATTTTCTTAAGTGAAACAGGTGCTATTTATAATGACATTGGAACAAGGACATACTCTGGATCTCCTGGGCAAATTGCACACTATTCTGAAGGTACTAGGTGATAGGTCCTTGGGGTTCATTATAGTATGTTCTTTAATTTTGTATATTTTCCAATTTTTCCATAATTAAAAAAGATCTGTTTTGTACTTTTTGCTGTTTTATTAAAATTGGAACTTTTCACATTGAACCATGATGTTAAACATCAGTCAACTTCAAACGCACAAGAAAACAGCTAGAGAGTATTGTCAAAGGATAAATCCATTACGTTGATTTATAATGAGACAAAAATCCATAGATTCTGCAACTGGGACACCCAGCAAGCAATACTTAATTAACTTGACAATGTCATAACTCAGATCTATTACTTCAGTGTATGCAGAAGAGCCTGGTTTCTATTGTTGCAAATTGGAATGCTAGGTATGTTACAGATGAGTTGAAGCATCTCCAGAAAGAGCAAGGCTGCTAGAAAATGAGGAGCAAGACCAAGAAAGCAGAGCAAGTCCCCCTGCCTGTCTGTAATTATCTTAGTACTTCCACTATTTGAAGTCCTCCATGACCTGCTACCTCTACATCTGTCAGCTGGCCATGCTGTGGGGGCCTGTGTGCTGCTGTGATGTTGAAAGCTATGCCACAGGTATTTCAGATTTGAGCAGGGCCCCCCACGGTGGACAGGTTTTATCTGACCATCCAGACTAAGACAGACTAGGGAGAATGACCCAGGAGCTCACTCCTGAAACAATTAGTCACTGAAAACCCTATGAATAGCAGAGAAGTACTGTCAAATATAGTGCCAGAAAATGAGTCCCCCAGTTTGGAAGGGATACAAAAGATGGGGAAGAGTTGCCTCCTCAAAGAAGAGTCGACTTAATGATGGGAATGGAGTAAAGCCCCTGAGACCTCCTTTTGCTGATGTGGCACACTCAAAATGAGAAGAAACATAGTGGCTGCAACAATCAGCTCAAACATGAAAAAAGACCATGTGCATGGCACAGTGTTTGGTAGTGTTTTGTTCTGTTGTACACAGAGTGGCTATGAGTCAGACTTAACTCTATAGCACTTAACAAAACAATAACATGACCTGCTGAGTTCTTTTAAAGTGAGCATGATTTTGAAAAACGTTTCTCTCCCTTCCTTGCTTGCTTGCTTGCTTGCTTCCTTCCTTCCGTCCATCCGTCCTTCCTTCCTTCCTCATTTATTTATTTATTGCAGTACTAAGGGGTTGAACATGCTTTGCATGCATTCTACCACTGAGCTGCACCTCTGGCCCATTTTTTACTCATTTTTTTGGTGGGGGGAGACGAGATCTCTCTAAGTTATACAGGCTCCCTTTGCCCTTGAACTTGTGATCCTCTTGCCTCTGCCTCCCAAGTGTCTGTGATTACAGACATGTACCACTCTGCCTGACTCTGTTCTCACTTTGTAATTACATTATACAGTCATTGCGGGATTTTGTGTTCTTTTTGATGGCTGTTCCTATAAGATTATTTTGGAAGGCATTTGGACAAGGCTGCAAGGATGGGGTCTGCCTTTAATTTTGTCTGCCAATCAGAGGCCCCAGGAAAATGGGAATTTTGAGTGAAATCCTTTGTGCCCTTTTCAAGGCAGGACAGAGCTGGATGATTGCTGAGCTTCCAGATGGCAGGCAGCAAGATGGAACCCTGAAATGAAGCTGGGCTGTCAGGCAAGATACCAACTACATCATTATTATGCAAGTTCTTCCAAGGCTAGAGTGTAGCTATTGTAGGATCAGACACAGGATCTTAAAGAGGATTTGTTCTGATGCTGTATTGTGGGTATTACTGTATATTCTTGAATCTAATTCGGACCCTTTCAGCAGTTTTAGAGGGCTACAAAATCAGATGCAGATTAGAGTCACATGGGGATTGGATTCAAGGTTGGAAGATAGAGCGCTCTCTTATGTAAATCCAATCTCCATGTGATTCTAATCCACATCTGATTTTGTAGCTCTAAAACTTAGCTGAGAGGGTGCAGATTTTGTAGCTTTAAAACTGAGTTGAAAGGGTGCAGATTAGATTTGGGAATGTATCATATTTATGATCATGTTCCACCAAGTATTATACAGAAGGCTGCATTTTATTTGCATGTATAAAGTCTAGCTTATTGAGATATAATATGCATACTGTAAAATGTATCTTCCTTACATGTATAGTTGTATAAATTTTGCAAATATATACAGTCATGCAGCTGCTACTACAATCAAATTTCCCAAGGTCCCCTTATAATGAATCTGACTGACAGATCCTTGCAACTACTCATCAGATTTTGGTTTGCTTTTTATGGAATATCATGTAAATGGGATCGTAGACTGTATCCTTCTGGGCCAGGTTTCTTTTACTTTACATACTATTTGTGAGATTTATCCATGTTGTTGCAGATATTAATAGTTCCTTTGATTGTTCAATAATATGTGTTTAGATGGGTGTACTACAATTTGTTTAGTGATTCATCCATTAAAGGGCATGGTGGCACATGCCTGTGATCCCAGCACATGGGAGCCTAAGGCAGGAGGAACATGCAAATTAAAGGCCAGTGTGGGTTGCATAGTGAGAACTTGTCTCAAAATAAAAAATAAGATTGTTTTTAGTTTGGAGTGATTAAGGCCATTTCATGATTTGGCATTTAGGTTTTTGTGTAACTGTAGGATTTTAGTTCTCTTGGACAAACATCTAGGAGGACTGCAGTGTAGTGTGGTGTGTGCTTAACTTCGTAAGCAACTGCCAAACTGTTTCCAAAGTGACTATGCCAGTTTGCATTCCTACCAGCTGTGTATGTCAGTTCTGGCTACTCTACACTTAGTATTGTCAGTTTTTTGTTTTTTAAATTTTGGCCTTCATAGCAGGTGTAGAGTAGTATCTCATTGTGGTATTAACTTGCATTTCCCCAATGACTAGTGATTTTGAGCATCTTTTCATGTGTGTAAATGTGATAATATCTCTTTTTTGGTTGTTTGCTTGTCTTTTAAATGTCAACAAGACTCTATCATTCTTAGGCAAACAGGGGATGTGTGTTTCCTTAGTCTCTGTGGGGAGCAGAACCATAACAAGGGGCCCTGTGGGAGGACACAGGGTACTGCTCAAGAGGAAACTGACATTCAGTGGATAAGGTCAGGAGCTAGGGTGTCTGATCCTTCTCTCCTGTGTGGTTGCTTTCAGAATTTTTCATGGTAGATTCTGTGGTTCATATCATGAGGGGTTGGCTGTTCCTTTAGGGAGCGAGGAATCTTGATTCTATTTTATTTGCTTACTCCAAGTTGTGTTTTTTATATCTTTAGTTGAATAAATATCTTTCCAAAATAGATAAATTTGGCTCAGATAGCAGTCCCACTGTTAATTTTTTTTTGGGGGGGGGCAAGAGAGGGGTAAATGAAAAATGTTCAAGAAAATGTATATTTAAGGTGTCTTAGCAATAATAAGCAATTTGTACAGTGGTATACAAATTCATATGGCTCGATTGTACATGTCAATCAGTCAACCCACAAGAGTTTTCTGGTGCCAATCTATGTACAGTCACTGTTCCAGGTGCTGGGGATGCTTCGCAGAACTGGAGCTCACACTCCAGTTAGGAAAGACAGAAGCTGAATATACAAATGAACTGTGCCAAGCATTGAACCTGCTATGCAGGAAAGAAGTTCACGCAGCACAGGGAGAGTGACAAGAGGAAGCTGCTTTAGCCAGAGTGGCCAGGTAGCATTGAGCTGACTCAGGGAGATTAGTGGATTTAAGTCAGAGGATGAGTAGTGCTGGCTGATTGCAGGCATTTTCATTACACTATTTGAGGTGACTTCCTTGGCTGAGAGTAGGGTATGTAGGAATTTGGGGAGATATGAGCAGGTGGGAAAAGGTCCTCTTGAAGAGTCTATGCCAGGGAAGAGCTGATTGCCCAGCAATGGTAAGAAATTGTTTGAAAGGGATGAAGGGGATTCTGAAGTGAGTCCATTCTGCGAAGTCATGTGCATGGGGCAGCTTCTTGGGTACAGGTCAGGAGCAAGGTTATGTTTGACCAAGGGTGTGGTTCTCTGAGGTAAGAACAGTAGAGAGGGAAAGATAGCAGAGCAGTTAGAACTACTGTGCAAGGAAGGTAGTGATAACCTACCTGGAGTGTTTCACTTAAACTGGATAGGGAGGGATGAGAAGAGTAGAGTTTTGGGGTGGTGAAAAAGGAAGTCTCAGAAATGCTGGGTAATGGCTAGAGGAGGAGTACCAGAATAAGTGAGCTGCAAGGGGATGGTCAAGAAATAGGATATAGACATTAAAGATGTTGGAGGTGATGATTTTACTGGCAATGGCAAGATCAAGGGTGTGACCATGGGAAGAGGTATCCAAGGTTGGGGTGGAAGAAAAGTGGACTAGTGGCAGAGACCATGGACATGTGAAGCTGGTGTTGGGTGGGTCACTGTGTGGATCTGGACACCATCAGGAATGAGTGAGGAAGGTGGTAAAAGGGAACGTGGCCAGCTAGGGTCTGATTTCATCAGAGAATGTGGAGAGTGACCAGGAGAAGAGGAGAAACAGGAAAATCTCAAGGAAGAAAGGCAGAATGCCAATCAGAAGACGTGCAGTTCCAAGGCAGTAGAGTGTTTGAAGGAGTTGACATAGGTGGAGGTGGCTGTAGGGTACAAGAAGGGCTGGCCCTGAGGACATGGGAAGGGGAGAGAGTGAGGCAACAGCAAGCTCTGGGGATAGCTGGCTTTAGCTTCTTGATTTCTGCATCATAGAAATGGGCTTTATGTAGCTGAATTAGAGAGTAGGGCCAAGAATTATGTGATTGTTCAATTTGATTGGTTTCCAAGCAGGAAGGAAGGTAACCAAGAAGGCACTATTGACTTTGGCATGTTCAAAACTCAATTAAAGGCAATTAACAGTATCTGGTAGTGTTTACCAAAGTCCTTGTCTCATGAGAAATCTCCCAGCAGTTCTTGTGCATTGTAAGAACAGGTGGAAAGGCTCCCTCCCTTAAAGCATATTTTGTTTTCTAGTCTTTAATTCCTGCATCATCCCTCAGCCATAAATCTCATAGAGGGAACAGAAGGCTCCTGTCCTTTTGTATCACCATCTTTCTCTATGACGACTCCCTTATCTAGCCTTGCTCTGCTGATGGTGACCTTTAATGTAATAAAATGCTTACAGGAATAATGATGGAAAAAATGCACTTTCTTGTGATTCATGTGGGTTAGTATAGGACATTTTTGGAGGAATGAAGCATACTATTGTTGTTGTTAGGTGCCGTCGAGTCGGTATCCGACTCATAGCGACCCTCTGTACAACAGGGGAAACACTATTGTCAGTGCTTCTGTGCTGTTCATAGGGTTTTCAATGGCAGATTGATTTTTGGGAGGGGGGTTGCCAGGACCTTCTCCCAAGCCTACAGCTTCTGGTGTTCCCAGGCGGTCTCCCATCCAGGTACTAACCAAGCCCGACCCTGCTTAGCTTCCGAGATCTGACGGTATTGGATGCCACAGGGCTACGGCTGCAGGCGAAGCATACTATAGGAGAGTGATTTTTTTTTTTTTCCTTTTTCCCTCAGTTGGTAGAGTACTACTTTGTGCTCTCTGAAGCCCTGGGTTTGATCCTTGTTGTTGTTGTTGTTGTTAGGTGCCGTCGAGTCGGTATCCGACTCATAGCAACCCTCATAGGGTTTTCAGTGGCTGACTGTTTCGGGATTGCCTTGGGAGTGGCTTGCCAGGTCCTTCTCCCATTTTTGTGGTGCTGGGAATTGAACTCAGGACCTCAGAGACTACAGCGCAGCGCTCTACCAACTGAGCCAAATCCCAGCCCAGGGTTTGATCCTTAGCACCACAAAAATGGGAGAAGGATGTGGCAATCCACTCTCAAACCAATCCCGAAAAAAACCAGCAGCCATTGAAAACCCCATGAATAGCAGAGAAGCACTGACATAGTGCCAGGCATGGCACAGTGTCGGGAAGTGTTTTGTTCTGTTGTACATAGGGTTCCTATGAGTTGGACTGGACTCACAGCACCTAACAACACAACAACAAAAATCTCAAAAAAGCACCCTGTACTACTTGGCGATTCTGAGGTGTTTACTTTACCACTTTCAACATGACTAATTTATTTCTCTCTTCTGTTCATCTCATTTCTTTCCCTCCCCACCCTGCATACCTTGGCAGGCTCTGCTTCTAAGGGGCTGTCCTTTCTTCTGGGCCTATAAAGGTTCCCTCTGTTATGCTTTAGGGAAAAGATTCCTTCTCACCTTCTCAAAAACACCCCTCCAGCAAGTGGCCTTTCTCTTTCTGGCACCAGCAGCTCTCCCCTCCTCTTCTCTGTCTTTGTCTCTCTCAGTCACAACATTCCCCTTGCACTTAGCATGCTCTAGTGTCTTCCGCCTTAGCATCTCTACCTACTATTCCATTTGTTTTCAGCAAAACTTCCTGAACCAGTTGCCTTTGCTGTCTCAATTCCAGTCCCCACTGTCTACACTTGGGTATATCCTCTCTATGCCACTAAGACTGTTCTTGTCAAGGGCATCCATGATGATGGTAATGATGCCCATATTGGCAAATCTAATGAGTAGTCTCTGTTTTTATCTTACTAGACCCATTAGCAATATCCAACACCACCGTCCACTTCCGGAAACATTGTCATCTGGCTGTTTGGAATGCCTCATTGTTCTCGCTTCTCCTTTGTCTGCTGACCATCCCTCCTCTTCCCCTCAGCTGACTTTTACATGTGAGAGAGTTCCAGGGCTCTGCCTGGGCCTCTTGCCTGCCATGTGCATTCTCCTGTGGAGAGCTCATCTCAAATTTAAAACTGACTACTGATCACCTGGGGAACCTGTTGAAATGTAGATTCTAATTCCACAGGTCTGGGGTATAGCTGAGACTCTTCCTATCCAACAAAGCCCTCAGGGTGCTGCTACTATTGTGGCTGATCTTTGGTTCTTCCTTTGTGTAGTGTTGAGTCCTGAGGCAGCAGACTTGCATACCACCTGCTTCCTTGACATTTCTAAGTGGATTTCTCAGAGGCATCTCAGACCAAACCTGGTGTGACTCTGTCAGAGTTCTTGATTTCTCACCTCAAACCTATTTCTCTCTGTATCCTCTTTTCTTCTTGTCATCCTCCCAGTTTCTCAAGCCAAAAATGTGGAGCTGTCCTTGGTTTCCTCTTCACTCTCTCATCAACCCATCAGCAAATTTTTTGGCTCAGTCCTCCAAAATATATCCCAAATCTTTCCACTTGGCTCCAGGATAATAGTAGTAGTTGTTGTTGTAGTTAGGTGCCGTCGAATCGTGTCCGATTCATAGCGACCCTATGTACAGCAGATCGAAACACTTGCCAATTCTGTGCCAGGCAAACGATCTTATTTAGGTTTAAGCCCATTGTTGCACACACTGTGTCAATCCATCTGGTGGAGGGTTTTCCTCTTTTGCGTTGACCTGCCACTCTCCTAAACATGATGTCCTTCTCCAGGAACTGATCTCTCCTGACTACATGTCCGAAATACGTAAGACACAGTCTGGCCATTCTTGCTTCCAAGGAGCACTCTGGTTGCACTTCTTCTAGGACAGATTTGTTGGTTCTTTTGGCAGTCCATGGTATATTCAATAGACGTCTCCAACACCACAATTTGAAGGAATCAATTCTTTTTCTGTCCCTCTTGTTCAATGTCCAGCTTTCACAACCATATGATGCGACTGAAAATACGATGGCATGAGTCAGACACACCTTCGTCTTCAATGTGACATCTTTGCATTTCAATACTCTAAAGAGATCTTTTGCCACAGCTTTTCCTAGAGCAATTCGTCTTTTGATTTCTTGACTGCTGCTTCCGCGGGTGTTGATTATAGAGCCAAGCAAAGCAAAATCTTGGACAACCTCAATCTTTTCTCCATTTATTGTGAAGTTGCGTGCTGACCCAGTCATAAGGACTTTTGTTTTGTTGATGATTAGTCGTAACCCATATTGAAGGCTATGATCTTTGATCTTCATCAGTAAATGTTTTAAATCCTCTTCACTTTCAGCAAGCACAGTTGTGTCATCTGCATAATACAGGTTGTTAGTGAGTCTTCCTCCAATCTTGATGCTGTGTTCTTCCTCATAAAGCCCAGCTTCTCGGATTATTTGCTCAGCATATAAATTGAAGAGATAGGGTTTACAACCCTGGTGCACACCTTTCTCAACTTTAAACCACGCAGTGTTTCCTTTTTCTATTTAAACAACTGCCTCCTGGTTCATACAGATTTTTCATGAGCACAATTAGGTGTTCTGGTATTCCCATTTTCTAAAGTGTTATCCATAATTTATTATGATCCACACAATCAAATGCCTTTGCATAGTCAATAAAATATAGATAGACATCTTTCTGATAGTCTCTGCTTTCAGCTAATATCCACCTGACATCAGCAATGATGTCCCTGGTTCCCCGCCCTCTTCTGAATCCCGCTTGATTTTCCGGTAATTCCCTGTCCATATACTGCTGCAGTCGCTTCTGAATGATCTTTAGTAGAATTTTGCTTGTGTGCGATATTAATGATATTGTCCGATAGTTTGCACATTCAGTTGGATCCCCTTTTTTGGGAATAGGCACAAATATGGATCTCTTCCAGTCAATTGGCCAAGTAGCTATTTTCCAAACCTGTTGGCACAAACATGTTTGTGTTGGCACAAACACCTCCAGTGCTTCATCTGTTTGTTGAAACATCTCTATTGGTATCCTCAATTTCTGGAGCCTTGTGTTTTGCCAGTTCTTTCAAGTCAGTTTCCACTTCATCCGTCAACACTATTGGTTCCTCTTCATATGCAACCTCTTGGAATGGTTGGTCATCTACCAATTCTTTCTTATATAATGACTCTGTGTATTCTTCCCATCTTCTTTTGATGTTTCCTGCATCATATAATATTTTCTCTGTAGAATCTTTCACTACTGCCACTGAGGCTTGAATTTTTTCTTTACTTCCTTAAGCTTGAGAAACACAGCATGTTCTTCCCTTTTGGTTTCCTGCCTCCAGCTTCTTGCACATGTCATTATAATATTTGTTTTTGTCTTCTCGAGCTGCCTTCTGAAATCTTCTGTTTAGTTCCTTAATTTCCTCATGTCTTCCTTTTACTTTAGCTGCTCGACGTTCAAGGGTAAGTTCTACTGTCTCTTCTGACATGTAATTTGATCTTTTCTTCTTTTTTTTTCTTCTCTTTTAAAGAACTTTTTGCTTCCTTCTTGAATCATATCTTTCATGTCATGCCACAACTCTTCTGGTCTCCTATCATTTGTGTCTAATGCATTAAACTTATTTTTGAGGTGGTCTCTGAAGTCAGGTGGGATATACTCAAGGTCATACTGTGGCTCTCATATACTTGTTCTAATTTTCTTCAGCTTCAGTTAGAACTTGCATATGAGAAGTTGATGGTCTGATCCACAGTCAGTACCTGGTCTTGTTTTGACATTTTGTATAGAGCTTTTCCATCGTCTCTTTCCACATATGTAGTCAATTTGATTCCTGTATGTTCCATCTGGTGAAGTCCATGTGTATAGTCTCCGTTTATGTTGTTGAAAAAATGTATTTGTAATGAAAAGGTTATTGGTCTGACAAAATTCTATCATGAGATCTCCAGCTTCGTTTCTGTCACCAAGACCATATTTTCCAACTACTGAGCCTTCTTTGTTTCCAACCTTTGCATTCCAGTCACCAGTGATTATTAGTATGTCTTGATTGCATGTTTGATCTATTTCAGATTGCAGAAGCTGATAGAAGTCTTCCCTTTCTTCAATTGTGGCCTTAGTGGTGGGTGCATAAATTTGAATAATAGTCATATTAACTGGCCTTCCTTGTAGGCGTATGGATATTATTCTATCACTGACAACATTGTATTTCATGACAGATCTTGAAATGTCTTTTGATGATGAATGCAACCCCATTTCTCTTTAGTTTATCATTCCCAGCATAGTAGACCCTATGACTGTCTGACTCAAAATGGCCTATGCGGGTCCATTTTAGCTCACTGATGCCTAGAATGTCAATGTTTATGCGCTCCATTTCTCTTTTAACGATTTCTAATTTTCTTAGATTCATACTGCGTACATTCCATGTTCCAATTATTAATGGATGTTTACTGTTGTTTCTCCTGATTTTGAGTCATGCCACATCAGCAAATGGAGGTCCCTGGGGCTTTACTCCATTTCTGTCATCACGGTAGACTCTACTTTGAGGAGGCAACTCTTCCCCAGTAGTCTTTTGAGTGCCTTCCAGCCTGGGGGGGCTCATTTTCCGGCATTACATCTGACAGTGTTTCTTTGCTATTCATAGGGTTTTCAATTGCTAGTTGTTTTGGGAGTGGTTCACTGGTGCCTACGCCCTGGTCCGTCTTAGTCTGGAAGCTCAGCTGAAACCTCAGCTGAAACCTGTCCACCATGGGTGACCCTGCTGGTATCTGAGATACCGGTGGCATAGCTTTCAGCCTCATCGCAACACACAAGCCCCCACAGTGCAGCAAACTGACAGATGTGTGGGGGAGGATAATAGTAGTAGCTTATATTTATTCAGCACACCCTGCATGTCAGGCTGTGTTAATGGTACACATTTATATTTATATGTATTACTGATTCAATCATCACAGCCACCTTATGAGTTAGATGGTATTATTAATTAATTAATTATTATTATTTTTTGAGACAGAGTCTTGCTACTTATCCCAGGCTGGCTAAGCTGGTTTAAGTAGCTTGTAGACCAAGCTGGCTTTGAACTTGAGCTTCTCCTACTTTTGCCTCCTTATTTCATGTGTGTGCCATCAAGCATAATCTCATTTTTTTGGATGAAAAAAGTGGATATATAATAGGCAATAAATCTTTATGGAATGAGAAAATGAATAAATTTTATAGTTTATATCTAGGTATCTAGGTAACCCTACATAAACTTGTAGGTTATTACTTTAAAAAACCCAATTCACATTTTTTATTTACTTTTCTCCTTAATTTTTACTATTGATACATTTAGTGAGTTAGGGAAATGGTATCTTATTTTAAGATTTCTCTGTCCTTGGTAGGCACAAATTACGTTGCAAATGTCCATAGGCAAATGTCCAAAGTTTTAGTGTTACAGAATTTATGGTCCCTTTGGCTTCATCAAACCATTTTTGACAAGGGCTGCATATATTTAAGGCACTAGAACTATTTATGTCTGATAATTACAACATTGTGATGCACATTTCTGAGACATCGTGTCTTGTGTGTCCTTGTGAAAAGCAGGAATTCTTTTATTTCTCATTATGTCACTCCATTTTCTGTAGCTTGTGGGATATATTGAGATAATGATATCCAAGCTCCAACGTAGGCTCCTTTCCCAAGTTTGCATCATGTTGATCAGTTTTGAGAATATGTGCTCTGTGCTGGTCAGTGTGTTTATAAAGTGTGATGAGAAATGGTAGAATTTAGGAAAAAGCAAACTACATGGTCATATAGGTAGAAACCAGTCCATACTAGTTCTTGAAAAAATCTAAAGTAATTTGAGTTATGAGATTGGAGAATTTATTTTAAAGGAAATCTTTAGTAACATTGTTCATAAAATAAAGACATCTTTTGTAATGTGGACATTTTACCTGGTTTTATAAGTAAATTTCTCCTGAAAGTATGAAAGAGAGACATCCATATTTGTCTTACTGATCTTTGTTACAGCCTTCTCTAAAGCATCATTCCTCTCAGGACTTGTAATATGCCAAGGCAAACATAACTCCAAATGTAATACTGCCTTCCTTCTTCTATTGCAGTTCTAACAGATATCCCGGGAAGAAAGATTCTTATATACAAATATCTCCTACTTGTGATGGTTTGCCCATGATTTTTTGACTTTATAATAGTGGAAAAGCAATACACATTCCATAGAGACTGCACTTTGAATTTTGAAATTTGCTCCATTTCTGGGATGAGGATATGTGGTATGATCTTCTTTTGAGCTGCTAGGAAGCGACAGAGAGTCAAAGCTGCTAGTTATCTATGTGATCATGCAGTAAACATCCAATATTGTACTGTACAGGTCACTGTGTTCAGTAAATCACATAGGATATACAGCATTTTCTTATAAAATAGGCTTTGTGTTTGATGATTTTGCCCAACTGTAGTAATGTAAGTGTTCTGAGCATATTTAAGGAAGGCAGACTAAGCTGCAATATTTAGTAGGTTAGATACATTAAGTACATTTTCAACTGAATGATATTTCCAACCTCTGATGGGTTTATTGGGATGTAACCCCGTAAGTTCTGTATATGTAAACTCAGGAAAGTTCAGAAGGGCTAGCTTCTTTGACTTTTCATCCTAACCAGCCCTGCTTCTCTTTTTGTTTATGAGTAACACACATCAGGTGCCACACACATGAACATTCCCACTGGAATTCCAGAATGTCAAAACAAGAAGAACAATAGAGATATGCCAGTCCAACCCCTTCACTATAGAGATCAGACAAATGAAACAGAGAAAGAGAATGCAGTGTCCCGTGCCAAGACAGGTAATTAATGACAAATCTAGGGTTCCTGAAAAGCTGCTTTTTAGAGTATTTCTATTTAAATGTCACCTTTCCCTTTTTTTTTTTTTTTTTCTTCAGTATGGGGGGTTGAACCCAGGGCCTTTTGCTTGCATGCTTTGCAAGTGCTATAACACTTAGCTACACTCCCAGCCCATGTTTTTACGTTTTGAGACAGGGTTTTGCTAAATTATGCAGACCGCCTCTGGTCTTGAACTTGCGATCCTCCTGCCTCTGCATCCTGAGTTTCTGGGATTACAGCTATGTGCCATGGTGCCAGGTCACCTTTACTTTTTTTACTGTCAGAGTGTCTAGATGCTATTTGATCTCAAGGAAAAGGGATAGGAAGAATATGCATTCCTTACAAGAATCTAAAATGTAGTATAGGAGTTGGATGAGGGGAGGCAGGTTCTCTAGATGGTCAGGGTTCAGTGTTGACCCTTAATTTTCCTCACTGGACACAGGAAAAATTTGTAACAATTTAACCTTTGTAACAGTGTTGCAAAATGTATTAGTTTCCTAGAGCTGCCTTAAGTAAGTGCCACAAACTGGATGTCTTAAAACAACAGATTCTCTCACAGCTCCGAAGGCTACAGATCTGAATCAAGCTGTTGGCAGGGCTGTGCTCTCTCTCAAGGCTTAAGGGGAGCATCCTGCCCTGTCGCTTCCCACCTTCTGATGGGGGCCAGCAGTTCTTGGCATTCCTTGCCTTGCAGCTGCACCCCTCAAATCTCTGCCTCCATCATCACATGGTCATCTTCTGTCTGTGTCTCCTCTGTGACTCTGTATGTCCAGGTCCCCTTCTCATTATAAGGATGCAAACCATTTGACTTAGGCTTCACTCTGACCCAAGATGACCTCATCTTACCTTGATTATGTCTGATTATTTCTAAATAGCATACAGCTGCAACACCCTGGCTTCTGATCTTGTCAGATCTTGGAAGTTAAGCAGAGTCGGGCCTGGTTAGTACTTGGATTCAAGACCATCTGAGAAAACAAGGTGCTGCAGGCTAGGGAGAAGGACCTGACAGCCCACTCCTGAAACAATTAGCTATTGGAAATCCTGTGAACAGGCAAGAAACACTGACAATAGTGCAGTGCATGGCACAGTGTTGGACAGTGTTTTGTCTGTTGTGCATAGGGTTGCTATGAGTCAGACTTGACTGAATGGCACCTGACAACAACATTTCTAAATAAGGGCATATTCACAGGTTTCAGGTAGACACAAAGTTTTAATATCTATATTAGTCAACCCAGTATGCAAAGCTACATTGGTTTTGTTTCAACTTTTGCTAAGATGGTATTTGTATGGCCTAGAAAGACATGTTGTTTCCTTGGTTCAGGAGACAGAAAGAAAAAGAGAGTAAGTACATTTGGAGCATTGCTTCCCAAATTATATTTGATGGAACACTATTCCCAAGACATGTAACAGGAAATATGTTTCCATGGTTGCCAGGTGTTGTCATGAGCACCTGTAATCCCAGCTACTCAGGAAGCCGAGGCAGCCAGCACAATTTATTGAGACCCTGTCACAAAAGAAAAAAATTTTTTAAAGGGGTTGGGGATGCAACTCAGTGGTAAAGTACTTGCCTAATATGCTTAAGGCCTTGGGTTCAAATCCCCAGTATACATAAAAAGAAAAAAAAGTTTCTTTGGTCAACAGAATTTGAGAGGCGCTGTACTCTATCATTCTCTTGGAACATCATCAGGTAGATAGGATATAAAAGGCTCAGAAAGGCCCTGTAACAAGGACTTGTGTTTATCCTACTGATTCCGAAACTTACTGAACTGGGAAATCTTTTGTCTGTGAAATATTCTGTGTCTTCTAAAGGTTGCTTCCAGCTACATGAAGCAGAAACCAAGCCACAGTGGCTTAGCCCAATAGGGATTTATTTCTGCCACCTATAAAGTTAGCCTGCACCCATAGCACTGTGCCATTCGATCCTATCAGATTGTGAAAGCTAATCAGGGTTGAGCCTGGTTAGTACTTATATGGGAGACCGCCTGGGAAAACCAGGTGCTGTAGGCTTGGGAGAAGGACCCAGCAACCCACTCCCAAAAACCAACCAGCCATTGAAAACCCTATGAATGGCAGAGAAGCACTGACAATAGTGTTGTACATAGGGTCACCACGAGTCAGACACTGACTTGATGGCACCTAACAACAATAACAACATAAAGTTAGTGATTAGAGGCTAGCCCAGCAGCCCATGATGATGCTAACATGCCAGATTGCTGTCTGCCTGCTGTTCCCTGCTCAGCAGGTTGTGTTCTTTCTCTTAAAAGTTTGCAAACCAGCAAGTCCATATCCAGTTTTCTATCTAGTTCCAGGCAGGGAGAAAAAGGACATGCTGAAGAAGAAGAGACAATATTTCCATTAGGAAATTAGACTTTCTTAGAAATTCCCAGTAGATTTTTTTCTTGTACATTATTGAACCAAGATTGTATCAAACAGTTGTTTCTAGCTTCAGGAAAGACTGACAAGTGCAGTTTTTAAGTGCACATATTGTTCCCTGGGCAAAACTGGGGTTCTGTTAAGGAAAAAAAAAAGGAGGAGAATAATGCCCAGGTAGCTAGTACACACATACCTTCCTAGCCAGCAGAAGTGACCAGGAGGTTGCCCTTATTAAACATTGGTCCCAGCTGCCCTTCACAAGAGAATGCTTTCTATCATATTCTAGTTTTTTAGCATCAGCTGCCAGGTTTAATCCTGCCAAACATTTTAGCTCAGTACAACTCACGCGGTTTAAGAGTGCCTGTACTCACATGGCTCCTTGCTACTCTAAGAGCTCTTTAAATTATTTAATGGTGGGATGTGTGTTTGCACTCCTAAGCTAATTTCCTTTTCTATAATGTGCTCTAATGTAATTTGGAAATTTACCTTTCTACAATCCCCCCAAACCTCTTTAACATCTTGCTACCATGCTGAATGTAATACAGTCAGAATGCATTATAGAAGCAACACTGTTTTTTTCTGGCCAACATGTAAAGCAGTGGAAAGATAGAGGCTTCCACCTGCTCAGATAATGGATGCTGCTGAATGGCTCGGGAGACCTTGTCAATGGGGTCTTCAGTGATCACATCTGTGGTCACACATTCTAATCACCAGGAGAGGCCAAATGCAAGCTTCCATTCTTAGGTAGGAAGTGCTCTATCTTGGGTTCAAAATGGATCTGCAGTGAGGAGCCTATTGTGTTAAGAGAAAGAGCCATGACGTGTTCCCATGCTCCTTTTCCTTTTGGTTCTCCCAGGTTTTTTTTTGTTTGTTTGTTTGTTTTGTTTTGTTTTTTTAATTTTGTGTGATCAGGGAGGTCACATAAGACCAGGAGGAAGGAGGCTGGTTGCTGCAGCATCACTCGGGTTACCCTGACAAATAGTAATGTCAAAGCCAATGATGCAGAGATATAATGCAGATTCTAAAAAGGCTTCCTTTTTATCTGTGTTTGAATAGGTGACATTTCTATTTTTCTGGAGACTTGGGGTGAGGAGGAGGGTAAGACCCACATGATAAGGCAATCATGTCCTCAAACTTGAGAACAGGAAGCTTCTTCACAAGTGAGGACATGGTGTCCCTGGGGAAAACATCAGAAGCTTGTGCCGTTCTCCATGTCCTTCTGTGCATGAGCATGAGCTCTTTCCTAGATTCTGGGTGAAAGTAACTAATCAGGGATGATGAAACACCTATTTTAAAATTTACAATTTTATGCCATTATACATTTCCAAGAAAGCACATGCTACGCAGTCCTCACATCCATGGGTGGTAGCTATAAGAAGCAAATGCTCTTTCTCCATCTTGATAGTTGACTTACTATACAGAAGAAAAATTGAATTTCAAATGGTGATCTCACTGAGCACAAAGGAAACAATTTGTTTATCACTGGGTAATGTTTCAGAAAAAGTCAGTTTGAAATTTAAGTCATTCCCAAGCCACTGCTCTGTAAAGGGATACTGCCCCAGGAGCACAAAAAGTGTTTAGAAGATACAAAGAAAAGGGTGACACAGCAGAAGACAGGATGAGTTTCTCTTGCCAGAGTGACTGCCATGTCACAATGGGAAAGTGGTTGGCGTGGTGGGATGGTGCTTATCATAGAGCTTGGGCTTCCTGTTTGGATCACTATTGGTTTCTAAGCTCCTGGAGTACAGAGACCATTTGCTAAGTCTTTGCTGTTTCTCAGCCCAGAGCCTCTTTTGGTATTCAAAATCTGTGAGGTAAGTAAAGACTTGCGTTAACCAATGATCCCTGCTTAAGTCTATCCAAAAACGTTTGGCTCAGAAGTTAACCTGGCTGCCTGGGCTGTGGGGGGGGGGGGGGGGCCTGGGCGGGCAGGGGGGAAGTATTGCTGACTTGTCAGTGAAACTGGAACTCTAATGAGGCAGCGGTGCGCAGTGAGTGTCTTAGGGATACACAGCTAGCAAACTGCCAAATAAAAACTTGAGGCTAGGTAATGGGCCTTCTGGACCAGTATGTTCCCATTCTACCCATTTGAGGTGACAGAGTGAGGCTGCCTGGGTTAGAATTCCAGTTTTCCCCATTTACTAAGGGTGTGCCTTTGGACACATCTCCTCACTGCCCTGACTCCCTTCCCTCATCTTGCTGGTCCCTATCTCATTGTGATGGTTATTACAGTGATTGCGAGTGCATGGAGGGTATGCTTGGTCTCTTGCACTGTTCCCTAAGTGTCAGTAGCTGCAAGCTGACTCCTGCTGATGCTTTTCTTATTTGCATCTTTAAAGCTCCAGAAAGAAAAAGAAGTTGAGTGACATGCTAGGTACTGTAATCAAAGGCAACCGTCTGAGAGATTTACCATGATGATTTACCATGATAAATAATTCCCACTGGTGAGTGAGTGCCCTAAGAGCTAAGGAGGCCTATTAATTCTGCTCTAGTGATCAGAGAAATCTTCACAAAGAGGGTGACATCTGAGCTGGGCCTTACAGAGCATGATGGAATATGCCTGCTTGGTTCTATTCCTTCTTGAATGCATCCTTTTAAGTGCTAAAGCCATTTCATTTATTTGGTACAATTTTACAAGTGATAATCACAACTATAGGCTTACTAGCTCACTGTTACTTGAGTTCTGAAAAGAAAATATCTATTTTAATAGGTTTGTTTCACAATGAATTTAGATTGAAATAGTCTTTTTCTTGACAATAATCTATAATGAGAGATACTTATATAATATATACAGTTAATTTGTTTATCTATTGGCTACAAGGGTTGAATTCGATTTATCTCCTCTCTGCAGGGTCTTTTGTTGCCCTTGGATAGTCACCTCACGTATGTCCTTGAGTATATGTGACTGATTAATCATAAAAATGGCGATATTCCTCAGGGTAATTGGACATTATATAAAAAGCATCTGCTGTGCTTTCTCAAGAAAGGCACAGACGATCTCCAGTTAGCACAGACAGCGGCTCCCCTGGGAGGATCTGTGGTGAGGCTGTCATCTGGCTCTGCACGGGGATCCTCCCCCCATGCCCCACCCTCAGCACACAGCATTTCCAGCTTTGTGTTGGAATATTAGAAACACTGTGCTAGCCCCAGAGATATGGCTGTGCCTCAGGGGGAGGCCCCTTTACATGTAAGGGCCATTTCCACAACAGCAAAAGGAGACACCATCTCTGATTCTGTGCTTTGAATGCTGTAGATAGAAGGCTGGAAATGGATGGCTCAAAAAGTGGTGTAGGGAAAAGAAACAAAGATGACAACCACTCTACAACAAGGATGGGGTAGTAGGACAGTAAGCATTCACCTTAAATCTTGGGTTCTGTTCTATTGTTGTTCAGTATCCTTGAGTCAGGTCCAACTCATAATGACCCTCATAAAGTTTTCAATGGCTGTTTGGTGATTGTTTTCAAGAGTGGACTGCCTCGTACTTCTCTCATTTTTTGCAGTGCTGGGGATTGAACCTGGGTCCTTCAGGAAGTACAGAGCAGTGCTATACCAACTGAGCTAAAACTCAGCCCCTCTGTTCTATTAGCTGACCTAAAGCTTGGAAGAGGAGACACAGCACATCCAGGTTGCTGCCAAGTCCTATGTGAACTGCTTTCTCCTAAACATCCCAATCCCATCCCGAGTTCTGTTGCTTCTCCAGGGCCCCAAGGCCAAGCCAGTCATCCCTGCCTGAGTACCTACTGGTGCCTCTAACAGACCTCCTTAGCCCCCTTTGCCCTGCCCCACATGCTGTGTTTCAATATGCAAATCAAACCTTACCACCCTTCCAGTTAAAATCTACTAGTGACTCTTGTTACTCTTAGAAAAAAGCTTGATTCTCACAGCACTACCCTCTTGCCTGCTCAGCTTCAGCCACACTGGCTACTTTCTGTTCTTTCAACTCACCAATCGCTTTCTGGCCTCAGGGCTTTTACAGCAACCATTCCTTCCTCCTGAAATTCTCTTCCACAGCAAGTTGTTGTTGTTAGATGCTGTCTGACTCATGACGACCCTCATACGGCTTTCAGTGGCTGATTGTTTTGGGATTGCTTTGGGAGTGGATTGCTGCATCCTCCTATCTTTTGCGGTGCTGGAGATCAAACCTGGGTCCTCAGAGAGTGCAGAGCAGCACTCTACCAACTGAGTTAAACCCCAGTTCTTTCCACCAGACAGTCTTGTCTTTTTACTTGTTATTTATAATTCAACTTTTATCTCTTCGGTGGGATTTCTATCTCAATGTTATCTCTATGTATTGTACATACATACATACATACGTACTACACACGTCTGTATATGTACACACTATCCTTTCTGAGCTGTTTGAGTAAAGTATAGATATAACGCTGCCCGTTCACCACCAAAACTTCAGTATATGTTTCCTAAAAATGAAGACATTCTCTTACATAACTAAGTACAATTTTGGATAATTGCAAACCCATTAATTAAGACTGATAAACCTCTGATAAACCAGGCAATTAACATTGGCCCAACCCTATTACCTAATCTATAGACTTTATTCAGTTTTACCAGTTCCACTAATATTCTCTGTAGTAAAATAAAATAACTTTTTTTTCTGGTCCAAGATTTGATCTGAGATCACACTTCTCTGGACTCCTTGCATCTGGAATAGTTCTGCAGGCTTCTTTTATCTTTTATAACATTGACACTTACTAAAGATTAGTTCAGGTCAGTTCTTCTGCCATATATTTTTCAACTTGGCTTTCTCTGGTGGATTTTCATGACTAGGTTCACATTGTGCATTCTGGGCAGGAATGCGGGGAGGCAGGGCGGCCTGTTTTCTACTTGGTGGCCTAAGTTGACTTTACTGAGTTAAATGGGTGTCTACCAGATTTCTCACCTGTAAAGTTACTGTTTGTCTCTTGTAATTATGAAGTATCTTGTGGGGTGATACTTTGTAACCGTGTCATTATCCAGATCGTCATCATAGTTTTGCCTGCTACTTTTTCATCCAGTGATGTTCCTTGCTTGAAGCAATTACTACCATTGTTGTTGCTGTTTTTGTTAGGTGCTGTTGAGTCAGGTCCATCTGGTTGCCATATGGTAAGTATGTCACCTTCTTTTAATTCTCTGCATAGCTCTTATTGCTCAAAAACTTTAAAAGTGTGGTATTTATTGGCTATTGATCTAGGATATCAACTATGGGAAAACAGGCTCACAACCTGCTCTGTTTATGTTTGTGGCTATCCTGGTAGCTGGAACAGAGTCTGATACATAGAAGGATGTCAATAAACATTTGCTTAATGATTGAGTGAGTAAATGATTGGGTAGATGAATATGGCCCAGCAGCTTGGCTTCCAAATGTCACCTCCACTGACCTTCAAGGTTTCTTGTCTTTGCTGTAGCCATACTAGCCTTCCTTTGATTCCTCATGCTCTGATCCACCACAGGGCCTTTACATATGCTGGTGCCCTGGCTTAGAATACCTTTTTTCTTTATATTTCATCATTGACACTAATTCTTCCCTAAAACATCTGCTCAAAAGTCACTTCTTCAAGGAAGCTATCTTTGACCTCCTTAACTAGGAGACTAAATTCTCCAACTATAGCACAATAATACTTCAATCAACAGACAAACCCCATGTACAATGGTATATACTATATAGCCTAGGCTATACTATTTAGGTTTGTGTAAGAACACTGTGATGTTTTCACAGTGATGAAATCACCGAAGGACACATTTCTCAGAATGTTTCCCTGTTGCAGGAGCTGGGCATTGTGGCTCATGACTGTAATTCTAGTACTTGGGAGGCTGAGGCAGGAGAACTACATAGCAAGACCTTGTCTCAAAAACAAAAACCAAACAGAACCTATCCCTATTAAGAGACACATGACTGCAGGGACAATTTGGATGTTGTTGCCCAAACCAAACTAACTCCTGTGTTTGCTAGGATGTTGCTTGGTTTTGTTTCCCATTATATTTTCTATATAGCATTTACCAAGTGATTTTTTCCCCTTAAATCCCTGGAAATACCTGATAACAGCATTTATTTCTTTTACATGAATGTTCAGTTCAGATAGAATTGACTGAACAAGCTTTTTAGCCAATTAAGTTGTTAGTATTTTGTAGAAAATTCTTCTCATTATGCTTTTAATATTATAAAATGTTCAACAATGCTGTTAAAATTTCCCTTAGACTTTATTTTCTCAAATATTTACACAGGGTTTTACAATAACCAAATGTATTTTGTTTGGAACTTTAATTCTAAATGTTTTCATTGTCATTGTTAAATGAATTTATAAGTGGGCAATGTTACCACCCTAAATTGGCAAATTGAACTTGTTTGATTTATTAAAAAATACAAACAAGATATACCAGCCAGGGCACTTATGTTTTGTTCCAGAGACATTTAGGTAGGAGTTTCTTATTAGAAAAATAGGACAGTAATTTCTTGTCTCATTTGAAGCAATTATACCAACACCTTTGAACCACCAATGAACTTTGTGATGAGAACCAAACATATGAGAGTTCACTATGTAAAATTGTTGTTGTTAGGTGCTGTCGAGTCCGTGTCCGACCCATAGCGACCCTCTGTACAACAGATGAAACACTATTGTCAGTGCTTCTCTGCTATTCATAGGGCTTTCAATGGCTGATTGGTTTTGGGGAGTAGATTGCCAGGTCCTTTTCCTAAGCCTACAGCACCTAGTATTCCCAGGTCATCTCCCATCCAAGTACTAACCAGGTCCAAACCCTGCTTAGCTTCTGAGATTGGAAGCCACAGTGGTATGGCTGCAGACACGTAAAGTAGTAGAAATAATTCTAAGAAACAAGTCATTTAAAGACGTCTTACGTTGCTTGTCCACTTAAAACCTTAGTTTGAAAGTCACTGCCACCATCCTAACAACTTGTATTTGTCTTTAAGTACCATATAGCCACAACTTCCAGGAAGCCACTACTCCTGTTTCTTTAAAAATAAACCCAGCAAATCTTTCAGAATTGTAAAAGGATGTTTGGAATGTTACATACTGAGAAGGGAGAAACATTTCCTTTTCTTCTTGTATCAGTCTTAAGTGTTTTGAAGCAAGTATTCTCTCTTATAAATGGTTGATCATAAATATACAAAGAAGCAGCTTAGAATCACAAGGTATGACCTGTTCTTCAGTGAAATGCTGAACGTTTCCTTAGAGCAGGGTGCCTTATGCTCACGTTCATCTCATGGCAATCCAACTCTCAGAGAAAGAGGAAAAACACAACAAAAGACTATTTTGGTATCCTTTCATGGGTCAGACATTCAAGAACACATTATATAGTCACACATGTACCTTACTGGGTAGGGTGACACCTACAAAAGCACACGCCATTTTTCACGTCCATGGAAGAGATTTGTTGTTGTTGTTAGGTGCTGTCCAGTCAAAGTTCAACTCATAGCAACCCTCATAGGGTTTTCAGTGGGGGAAATGTTCATGGATAATTCTGATTACAGCCACTTTTGACCTGGTTGGTGAATTTTGGACTCTAATTCATCACAAGATGTGACTTTGTTGTCATAATTTTGACCTGCTTGGCTAATTCATTAGACACACTTTTGTGCTATCCAGTAACAGTACGAGTATTTTTGGAGCAGACTTCTCATTTAACACATGTATGTCAAAGTCCATAGGATAGGCTTTAATAGCTTTTCAAGGAAAACATTTCCCTCAGGGGCAAAGCTAAACATACTTTGCATACTTAAGCAATACTATGTAACTCTAAAAAATAACATTAAAATGTTTATTTTATGCTAAATATAGCTAAGGACCCCATTTTCAGGCTCTCTAGGTGCGGTTCAAATGATGTTCGATGGGAAGAGATGTAGAGCTATTTTGCCAGGTTTCCTTATACAAGACATATTGAGGGCTTGAGTGGATTTTGTTGCCATAAAAGGAAAGCCCCAAGGACACAGTAATGACTACTGTATTTTCTTGTCTTTAGTATTTATGGCATTCTCCTTCTTTCATTCACTATTGTTTTATAACCAAAAAGAGTTGAAGAATCAGTGGGTAATAGTTGGGCCCAACTTGATGTTTCACTTTGAACTTGATGATAGGCTTCATCATGTTTTCTTTAAAAATTCTCTCTTCAGCCAGCAGTCCTTTTCTCTTTTTAAGGGTGATTATTTCACCCCACTTGAAAGACATAACTTGTATTAATATTAAATGTTAGTTAACATCCGAAACTTAGTCCTGCCATGTCAGGAGCTGGCTCCAAGCTGAGCTGTTCATGGTGCCACTGGTCCCAGTTTATGTATTCTTGGGTGAGGTATTTGATCATATATTTTCATGTGAACGGACAGGATCAGACTTTATTCTCCATAAAAGAATCAAATCAGAGTTAGAACTTTCTTAACCAAGGTTCTCAAATCTGTGGTGGGAGACGGGGGAGTCATGAAGAAGAATTAGTATAAGGGATTGGTAATCTCAAGTGTATTTGAATTAGGGATATTAGAGTTATGGCTTATTATGTCTTTCAAATAGTTAAAACAGAGGGAAATAAATGCTTGTAGATATCCTGATACATTTCTTTTGAACTCTTAGGGTTCTTGGAATGTAATTTGTGAACTTCCAATCCAGTCCCGCATCCTCATTGTTGATTAGAGAGGGATCAAAATTGGTTAATGGATTTGCCTGGGATCTGTGATTATGATGCTGGCGTCCTGACTCCAGAGTGGTTAGGACTGCACTGAGGGACAAAAGAAGGGAGAGATAAAGAGAGAGAGAAAAAGAAAAGAGGAGGAATGGACAAAGGACAGGGAAAGATGGAAGAAGAGTGAGACTGGGGAGGGAGGAGTAAATGCCAAGGAGGGGCAATAAATTATAATTTCTTCATTTGAGGTAAATGATACTTACTAGTTAGATTTCAAACAAGGGGTCAAGTTAGAGGCGGGGCTTGACTTGGCCCTCCATGGAGACTTAGCGTCTAGATCCTGACTGTCCACAGAAGGTTAGCACATCTCTCTTGCACCACATCTTTCTGTTGCCACATTCTCTAGGTGGGCTGTGGCTCCCCGCTACCTCTCTAGTAGTGAGTGGTGTTTAATGACCAGTTCTAGTGTGAGGAGAACATTCTGACCCCTGGCAATGTGATAAATGATGGACCAGACATGAAAATGTTTCTGTTTTTTTCCTGCCCAACAACTGTAAAGCCTGAACTGGACGTATAAAGCCATCTGGATGTGGCTAGCAGCTACAATAGGAGGAATGGCTCTAAAATGCTTTTTCCTGGTAGAACTCATGTTCACGTTTCATTGTTCACAAAAAGACACATGGCGAAGCCAACCTGAAAAGGATGGGGAAATATCATTCTGGCCTCCAGAAGAAAGTAGAGGAAACAGATGCTGGTGAACAACAGCATCCTTCCTGCTTGAGTGCTTGCCTCTCAGAAGGGCTGCCCTCTTTGTTAACATACTTGCCCTCACTAAGCACTGCCCGTCCTCTTTCACCTCCCATGGCAAGGCTCTTCTGCATGTCAAATTTTTAATTAAAGGATTGGGCACATCAGAAGGTAATTACAGGATAGGGCCACAAGCATTTGCATTCAATGTCAAATATCAATGATTCTCAAAGTTTATTGGTTATTCTCTCTCAGGGAATTTCTCTCTGGCCGTTTCCTTCTGTAGGCCTCTGGTTTTTTTTGTGGTGTTATTTTCTTGATGTCCCTGACTATCCTTACACATCCTATTGTTTTCCTATTTGCTGCTGGTTCACCACTTGATTCTTTATTAGTTCCTCTGAAGGGCAATTTACACCCCCTCCCCCGTTGTTTTTTTTTTTTTTTTTTTTGCAGTACTGGGGATTGAACCCAAGGCCTTGAGCCTGCATGCTTTGTAAGTGCCAGACCAATGAGCTGCGCCCCCAACCCTTTTTTTTTTTTACTTTTTTTGAGACAAGGTCTCACTAAATTACAAAGACTACCTCTGGTCTTGAACTTGCGATCCTCCCATCTCTGTCTCCAGAGACGCTGGGATTAGAGGCATGCGCCACTGCGCCCGACCTTACCCCTTTGTTTCATCACCCTCTTCTTCTCAGGGCTGCTGAGGACTGGCAAGGTAGGCAGGAACAACACACACTCCATATTTTGGGGGCTTATCAAAACCATCTTAGACTAAAACTGAAAAACAAAATAAAATCCCTACTATCTTCCTCTGGACAAGTGGTACTTTTTATAGATTGAAGAAACGTTTTGCTGGAGGGTTTAACTGGCATTTTACTTAGCTTTCGATGCTTGTGGTGAAACTGCTTACTATAATGTAAATGTTCAGTGTACGTGTTGTTGTTATTGTTAGCTGCCCTTGAGTCAGTATCTGACTCATAGTGACCTTCATAGGGTTTTCAATGGCTGACTGTTTCGGGATTGCCTTGGGAGTGGATTGCCAGGTCGTTCTCCCATTTTTGCAGTGCAGGGAATTGAACTCGGGACCTCAGAGACTGCAGCACAGTGCTCTACCAATTGAGCTAAATCCCAACCCCTTCAGTGTACGTGCTCCTGCCTAAATTTGTTAGGATTCTGCCTTTGTATTCTGACAATGTGGACAATGAGGGATACTTTTAAGTTTAACTAAAAAACATATTCAGGTTCTTTATAGCTCACTCACTCTCTCTGTCTTAAAGCCTCTTTAATCTGTCAATGACTGAGAAGCATATTAATGTTCCATTATCATTGTGATCTTGTTCTATTTTCACTAATTCTCTAGTTTTTGCTTTAGGTTTACAATCTAATAGTATGTTATTTTGTGTAACTATTCAATATGATATTTTCATTATGGATTTACTCTTTTTCAGGTATAAAACATCTCTGGAGGATCTAGAGCTTTTTACCTTGGATTTTACTGTCTCTGATATAAACACTGCAACTCACAGTTTGTTTAGCTACACATTTATCCAGCTGGTTGTTGTAATCATATGACTTTGATATAGATAAATCTCTTTTTTTAGTAGCTAGAAATGGATTTTGACTGGATTTTATAGCCAGTTCTTATTTATGTGTTCAAATATTTGGTTGCAACACAGCCTTGGGGTCCATGTCTGCCTGTGGCTGTGTCACATAATTGACTCTGCCATCCTGGTGTGGATGAAGCCTGAGAGATGCACACAGGAGTGGTATGGTGAAAAATGGTTTGGGCTTTGGAGGAGCAGCTTCAGCATCATGGTGGGAAGGTGGTTGATCTTTCTGGAGGTGTTGATCCCAAGCTGGGAGGTAGGCTGCATGGAATACAGCCTCACCTTCCAGCCAGCAAGCTTTCTCTACTGCACATGGTGAAGACAAACACCTGTTTCAGCCACTGTTCACGCCTCTCCTTTTGGTCTCCTGGGTCTTTTGATAAGTCATTGTTCCCATCATCTGGTTCTACCATAATTACCAGCCATCATTCTTGGAGTTCTTATGAGCTATGCTTTGTTTGTGAATTGATGCTGGTTTTTACTGAAGAGTTGTGGGAGGGTGAGTTGAGGGTTGACAGACTCCATTCCAAACTGGAATTTCTTGTAATGTTTGGGATCATTTTGAAGATTCTGGCCTTGTGAGATTTGTGCTTTTGTTTATGGAGAGGTCTCTTTTAAGTAGTGTTTAATTTATTTTAAAAATTAAGCGATAGGAACAAGGCTTTATAGAGGACTAGGCTCTGGAACCAGACGTGCCAGGTCCAGTGTTCAGTTCAGTTCAGTTCATTAGCTGTGTGTTGCTGAGCAAGTTGGTAAAGCTCTGTGTATTAGTCAGCTGAGACATCACTGTGACAGAGAAACCAAAATAAACTTGTTGTTGGGAGAGAGATTTATTGGAAGTTCATAGTTAAAGGATTTCTGTCCATAGAAGTGGAGTAGGCAATATGGCATGGCAGCAGGTGGCAGGGCCTGTGGTTGACAACCTCACAGCATGGTGGGTTGGGAACAGGGATGAGAGAAATCGACCAGACCCCTGGGTCCAGGTAAAAACCTCCAATGGCTCATCCCCCATGACTCACTTCTGCAAAGCTAGATCCCACCTCCCAAAGTTTCCATAGCCTCCACACACAGTGCCACCAGCTGTTGGCCAAAAGTTAAAGCACATGACATTCGGGGAATATTTTTAGATTCAAACCATGGTGCTCTGTGGGTGAGTCTGTTTCCCTTTCTATAAAATGAGGTTAATAGTTTCCACTCTAAAGAATGGTAGTGAAGGGCTGAGGATGTAGCTTAGCGGTAGAACACTTGCTTGCCATGCATGAAGCTCTGGGTTCAATCCCCAGCACCACAAACACACAAAAACACATGAAACAAATGAAAACAACAGCAACAAAAACAATGGTAGTGAAGAGCAGAGGCAATCTGTGGTGTATTAGCCTCGAGGAGATGTGAAAAGCTGAATCATAATCAGGAATTCCTTGGGAGATGGAATCAGAACAGGGGAACCTGAATGAATGAATGTTTCAAACAGTATCAAGTCTGTTTTTCGTAGAGATGATTTCCCTTTCTCCTGAATTGTGCTTTTATGAGCATCCTGTATGGACTAATGATTTTGTCTACCTTCAAGCTGATATTATTTAGATACTCACTCTAAAAAAAATGAGTATGGAGAAATAGATTTTCTTTATAGCTAACATAAGGAGAGCCTTAATAAGATTTTCTGAACTGGGTAGCTTCTTGAAATGTGTATGAAAAGTTCTAGAAGTTATACAATAGGCTAAGTAACTGATCTCATTACATAGAACAGTGTCAAGTCTTATTTGGTTTAGAAGTGTCAGTTGGATGTGGTGACAGACTTTGGGGGGCTGTCATGCTTATACCATGAAACCCAGGGGAGCATTTTGCAAAAAATACTTAAAAATTCTAGGTCAGCACAGGCAATGAGCTGTCATAAGTTTTCTGTCTCCTCAATGGGAGCAGAACCAGTTTAAATTCTGCAGCAGTGTGAGGGGACCTTGAGGGAAACCTGAGGGTAACTTGTGCTATTTCTGCCTTATGCCAGTGGTAATTTAGCAGTCGTTGGATGATTAGAACCCCAGGCATCTGCTCAGCTGGGTCCCCTCAAATCCAGCTCCAATCCAACCTCTAGCCTTCTGACTCTCACATTTATGCCTTCAAGCCAGTCCCATCCTCCTCCTTCCTGCAGTAGTCTTTGTGATGGGACAAAAGTCATTACCATCTATCTGATTGTTCTCTGCCTCTCAGTTCCCCTGCCAGTCAAAACCTCGCTGGGCTTTGTGTCCCGTGGCTTCTTTTCTTGCCCATTCAACCCTTCTGAAGGGGGAGAGGCATGTGTGCCTTGTGTGGTGGAAAATGGGGGATTAAAGAGTGGGTTCCAGAGAAGAAGAGGCCAGGGGTAGATAAAGGAGGGAGAAATCAGATGAGCATTACATTTGCATAATAATGTTGAGGTTGTCAGGAAAGAGTAAGAGAAGCAAAGGAGTGGAAACAAAGCTGAGCTGAGATAGAGGGGCTTGAAGGAGGGAGGTTGAAGTTTGGGGAGTGCAGCATATCAGAGGGGAACAGCGGGGGATTTAAAAAGCATTGCTTGTACTCTGTTCTTCATGGCATTTGAGAAATTCTAGCAAAGGATTGGAGACAGTTTAAATTTTGGGTTGCATGAACTGTGTCTCCATGGCAACACCATCCTCCAGGACTGACCCAGGAGTATGTCTGTCTAATTAAAGTCTAGGCCTACTAGTTGAAGAATCATTTTCTTTTCAGTTAATCATTATGCAGATCTCTGCCCCAGAGCATCCTGTGGGCTGCCAGGGATTCATTCAGAGAGCATTCTGAGATGGCTCATTTCCCTGTTCAGGTGTCTTCCTGACTTTCCTGTGCTGACAAAAATGATCACCATCATCATTAGTGATAATAATAATAATAAAGCAATTGCAGTAATTGAGGTAGTTAGGTAAAGCACCAGTAGAAATGGAAAACACAGCTAATGACCACTTGAAATTCTAGAGATTAAAATCTTAAAATTCTTTCTCAATATCACTTCAAAATTCTGAACACTTTCTGCAGGTGATTTCACAGCATCTAGAATAAGAATTCATTCGTGAAAACTCACCACTCCTTCATCAAACTGTCCTCCCAGAGCCATGGAAGATGGAAAGATGGGTCAGTATGTGATTCTTCAGGCTGCTTGGTTTAAAAGGACAAATAAAACACATATCCAAATGGGTATAATGCAAGGTGGAGGGGGTCTGAAATGGGCACGGACATATATTGGCTCAGAAAGTTCAGAGGATCAAATAGAGTCATGAGCTATTTAACAGTGGAAGGCATTTTGAGAAATGTGTTATTGGATGATTTTGTCACTGTGCAGATATCCTAGAGTATGCTTATACAACTGGATGGTGTAACTTGCTTCACACCTAGGCCTATTGCTCCCAGGCTACAAACCTGTATACCATGTTACTATATAGTAAATCCTGTAGGTGACTGGAACACAATGCTAAGCATTTGTATATCCTCACATTTTAAAAGTACAGTAAAAATACAAGGCAATAGGCTGCTTTATTGTAATCTTTTGGGACCACCTTCATATATGTAGTCTATCATTGATACAAATGTCATTATGTGGTATATACAACTGTATGTAGCCCAAGTTTGGTGGATCAAGCTCATGGGTTCCTTTGTGGGCAAGACTGTTCTTAATAGTTGTCCTCTCAGAGCTTCCTTTAATTTACTTCTTGCCCATAGATTTCACAAACATATCCCCAAAGATGCTGGTCTTCGTCCTCCTCTCCTGCCAGCTGCTGACTCGTTCCTCTGTCTTTCCCCATTTCCTTTCCATCCCAACTATCCTTTTCTTGGTGATAATGACATGAGGGTCCTCTCACCCATCCTCCCAGGCCCTTATGCTACTTTTGACTTTCCAATGCCCCTCACCTGGGACATTTTTATTCCAAAGACCTCTCAGAGCTGCACTCCCTGCCTCAGATCTGAGTACCACGGTTGGCCCATTGGTGGGTACTGTGGGCTAAGGCTCCCATTTGAAGAAGTATGAGAGGCAGATGTTTTGGAGATAGAAAGTTCTGGGTCAGCACTGGGGTGGTCAATTCTACTTCACTAAACCATTCCTGATAACATGGGTCAATCTCTTGGCAATTGTCCCAGCCCCTTGCCAATTGCTCTTTGCCATTCTGTATAGATAAACAATTTTCCCCATGGGTTTATTCGTGTAGCCTGTGTACCCACTTGCTGGCTGGTTTGGGCTGTCAATGGAGCCCTCACTCCAGCAATGAAGAGTTGAGAAAGGATCTTCAGTGTGCCAGCGTGCATTGGGGAAGAGATGGCAGGCTCCATTAAGAGTAGGCGAAGGCACTGCAGAGGCCAGGCCCAGTCTTTCTAATTCTAGAGCTAAGAACAGACTGGTTTCCTTGACAACAGAGATGAAGTCGGCTCATCTGCTGCTCAGGGTGGGCTTTTGTGTGTCTGTGGAAAGCTCTGGGACTTGGGGACAAGAGAGGCAATCTTTTCCTTATCAGTGCAGCAAGCCATTTTTTTTTTTTTTTAATGTGCCAACCCTGGCTTACTATATTATTGACAATGTTAAAACCTTACCAGGTGGCACAGTAACATCAGTTATGTAATCTGCAAACTGGGAGCCCAGATACAGAATTTTCCATTCCTTCCTACTGCACTGCCCCTGATCCTTGATGTATGTTACCAGATCCACAGCACCTTTTTTGATAATATGTTTTAAAATGTCAGTCAAATCTGTCCTCACCTCTACTGCTCTCAAAGGCTAAATGAAAAGCATTTCTTCCTTCCTCAGCTAGCAATGATTTGTGTGGCCAGGCTGCTGGGAGGAAATTAAAATCAGCACTTGACAAGCTGATGTTGGCTCCAAACCTGCACTTGTCAGATGGCATCCTCAGAAAGATTTGGGGATCTAAACCTTCCATTTTTGGTGAAAACCAGAAGACTCTAGCTGAAAGCTGGCTCATTTGCTTTAACCACTAAATATGATCTCAAGGCAGCATGTCTTGGTAGTGGCTTGGTATTTTATTCATGCTCCACCTTCCCCTCTTATGCATTATTAAAGCCTCCTTAAAAAGCAGCAGAGATCACCAGGGAGAAGACAAGCCAGCAGTGATTTCATGTCTCCTCGCAAGAAGCAACATCTGCTGCCAGAAAAACTCAGTGAAAAGATTCTGCAAAATAATAGCTTATGGCAAATTTAATGGACATGCCCCTTGGATCTTGGGCTTATAGAAGGAGCTATTTTTTAAAACGTGTCTTATTTTTTTTTAAATGTCTTTGTCAGTACACTGAATTCTTGAATGCCAAATAATGTAAATGGGAAACAGTGAGCAGAAGGGACTATGATAAGATGTGAAATAATTAGCAAGGGAAGGTGAACTGAGACAAGTGTATAAACATATATGAAGGCCATCAGACATTCTCCATCAGACATTTCAGTGATTCTTCTTGTGATATTCACAGCACTGGAGCTCAAATTTATCTTCTGCATTTCCCCCTCCTTTCAATAACTAGGGGGTGAGCTGTGGCATCTAAAGACTTCCACATCCTTCCTTTGTTTCCTTCATGTCCTCAAAGGAGAGCCATTGATTTCCCTAAGCAAACTGTGGCTCTGCCTAGAGGTGGCTTTAGTTTACTAAGTTCTTTGTTTGGAGGAGACCTCCCTGCCCTGGGGCTTTGCTGCTCTGACTCTAGACAGACGGGATCCTCTCCCCAACCCTCCTCCTGCCCCACTGAGGGCCCTCTGAGGATGGCCCACGGAGATCCAGGACCAGGCTCCTGGTCTCTTGAGTCTTTCCAGTGCCCTGCCCCAACCCCTTGATAAAGCCTTTAGATTGCCAGCTTAGTGCCCTGGCTTTTCTGTATGGCTTGTGTATGCCCAGGGATCAGGGAAAGCTTTCTGTTTCATAGATACGTGATTGTTATGGGTCCAGAAACTCATTACATTTGAATGTTTTTCAGTTGGACTGAAATTAATTGATGACTTGGGGTAAGCCAGCCTTGGGCCTTTGTGGATCTGGATATTTGTAGGTAGACTTCAGGAAGGAGTGTCACTGGTTAAATCCAGAGCTGTTTCTGGTTGGTTGACAACACGGTTTAGCAACCTGTAAAGATCTGAAGGCCTCATACTATATATTTTTGTACTACTGTTACTGGGGAATGTGGGTCTGGAACATTGACAGCAAACCTCTGTTTTTGTGTTTAGTGTACAAAAGAATTTAGACCTGATACAGAAGTTATAGTACAGAGTATAGGTAAGATTTATTGTGAACAACAGTACGCCTTCAAGAAGTAAAGATGGGCAATAGAGAAGAGCTACTGCACAGATCAGGCTGAAATTTAGCTGTTAGTAGAGCACCGCTCTGCAGTCTCTGAGGTCCTGAGTTTGATTCCCAGCACCCCAAAAATGGGAGAAGGAGGTGGCAATCTACTCCTGAGGCAATCCTGATAGAATCAGCCATTGAAAACCCTATAAGGGTCACTATGAGTCTTGATGGCACCTAACAACAACTGCACAGATCTAAGGTCAAATATGATTTTTATAGTGGTGTTTGAGTATTTGGGGGAAGGTAGAAATGCTTTACACCTGGAGCCTTTGTTTAAAATGGGCCAATGGACTTGCTAGCATTTTCAAAAGAATGGGTTCTTGAGTGGGTATTTCAAATATTGAAAATTTAGGTAGTTATTGATCTTGATTAGGATGCAGAGTCCATTGAACAATATCTACTCCAATTGCTAGGGGTGCATTTATTTCCCATCTTTATCATTCTTCATGGCTGAATCAGGAGTGGTTCTTAATCTCCTTCCTCTACTTTGCCTGTTATTAACTAAGCTAACCTACCTAATACTCCTTCATGGTTTGGTTACAAATTAATGACTTAAATCATTTTCCTTTACCTACAGAATTTTGGTTGGTTCTCACTGGTACCTATACCACTTAATGCTCTGAGCTCCATGGGAGGGGAAGGGGGGAAAGGTTGAAAATATGACCATAAACATCACCCTAGGGTATTGAGTCCAATAGAACATCTGCAGTTTCATTCTGCCTGTGGTATCTCAGAAATGAAGGTTGGAGAATCCCTCAAAAAATGTCCCTGTCATGTCTTCCAGTGTAAAGCCTGCTGCCTATGGACTATCAGAAAGTTTTGGTTAAGGGAAACTTAGGTTGTTGGTGCATAGGAAGACATCCTGCCCTGCCTCCTGTGATATCCATGGGCTGGCCATCAGGCAGATGCTGCCTTATGAGGAGAGGAATACAGGGGAATAGCTGAGAACCAGCAGAGCTCATTGCCTCTCTGTGGGGTCTGCACAGGGGCCTTCCTCAGAGGCCTGTCCACAAGAGATTGTGCAACCCCCTGAGGTCATTGGACCCTAAGGAATGAGGATGTGACTAGAAGGGACTTGAGGCATCATCTCATTGTCCATACCATCCCTTTCATTGAGCCAGTTCTTACCTACCACCTCTTAGGGAGCACTACTGTGCTGGGGACACAGAGGTGAGCAGCATCAGGCAGATGGCTGTAGGCAGACCCTCCTTCTTTAGTGTCCGTCAACTTCTAAGGACACCAATTCCCCAACTTCCCAGTTGTCCAAGTTTCTCTGTTACATTAAAGTAAAGCAGCCCACATCTTCCTGGTATTTCTCTGTGTTCTCTTTGGGTTCACCTGTCGGTCAGCCCTTGATGTCTGCAAAGCAGCAGGAAGAATGTGATCTTATTAGGGCACATTGATGTCAGAAGGATGAATGAACATCTAATCAACTCTCCCAGGAGCGCTTGGTTTTAAGAAGGGGAGATATGTTATTAGCCAAATAAATCTCCAGATGATCAGGCTTCAGGCAAAGAGGAATTGGGGAGGATGTTTAGGTGGGTTGGTGAGATGTGGGGCAGAGAGGCCCAGTCCCTTCCCCACACCTGTGGTCAGCTTGTCTGGTCTCAGGTTCACACACACTGCCATTTTGCCCTCTGTGTGCAGTGTGTGTGTCCATGTCTTCTTGTGAGTGACTGTTTAACTTGTTAATCCTTGTAACTAATCTTGGTCATAGGCCCATGATTGGGGGGGGGGGGTCTCTCTTGAAGAGCATCAGTGTCCAAGGGTCCATTGTGATGTCTTGCTCATATGTCCCCCTTCCAGTCCCAGGGAGTCACACTTCTCTTACCACTCTATTCACACAGAGGGGTGAGATGAGATATTTCACATATACTATCCCTGGGCTGGTATTTGGAAAGAAATAGGAGTCATTTTCTTTAAACTATGTTTCACCAGTTACAAATGGTAACAATTGCCTTTGGGACTGTTGAGAAATTATGAAGTGTTAATTAGCAGAAGCACTGTGTATTTAAAATACATGGCATGTTTAAATAACTTTGAAATTAAGCCTACTTTGCAATGTTGCAAAGCCATCTGGTCCAAAAATCTGAGGACTTAAATTTTGCTGCATGTATTAAGAGACATTTTTTAATGATTCTGAAAACAGTTATTTAATACCATGTTAATTTCCTTAGATATGGAAATCGAGGGCTGGAAACAGGCTGTGGTCTGATTATGACCAAAGCATGGGACTCTCCAGTTGCTCCTAGGGTCCAGAGAGCCTTTTTAGAGTAGAATTATGGATGTGGCTGCTCCTTTTGTTGTTGTTGTTAGGTGCCATCGAGTCAGTATCCGACTCATAGCGACCCTCTGTACAACAGGGGAAACACTATTGTCAATGCATCTCTGCTGTTCATAGGGTTTTCAATGGCAGATTGATTTTTGGGAGGGGGTTGCCGGGTCCTTCTCCCAAGCCTGCAGCATCTGGTGTTCCCAGGTTGTCTCCCATCCAGGTACTAACCAGGCCCAACCCTGCTTAGCTTCTGAGATCTGACGGGATCTGATGCCACAAGGCTACAGCTGCAGGCACAAGATTGTTAGGAGGCTCAAATGAAAGAAAATACACAGAAGCATGCCCATGCCATCTACTTCACAGTGTATACTTAATAAACATGGGTTTCCTTCCCAGCTACCAGGTTTTCCAGATCTGACTCAAGTTATACCTAAAATCTCACCTCTACCACAAGACCATCAAACACCGCAACCTTCTTTTATCCCTGCATTGAACACTAACAACACATCACATGGCTCTTAATTTAATATTTAATGCTGCCTTTTACTGCTTCCAAACTATTTTCTCTCTCTCAATACACCTCTATGGCCACTGTAAATCCTTTTTTTTTTTGCGGTACTGGGGGTTGAATCCAGGGCCTTGCACCTGCATGCTCTGCAAGTGCTGGACCACTGAGCCTCCAGCTCATTTTTTTTTTTACTTTTTGAGACAGAGTCTCGCTAAATTACACAGACTGCCTCTGGTCTCGAACTTGCGATCCTCCTGCCTCCGCCTCCCAAGCCGCTGGGATTACAGGCATGCGCCACTGCGCCAGGCTGGCCACTGTAAATTCTTTAATGAAGTTACTCATTAAAGGAGTTACTCATCCAATACTTTATGATCAAATAATGGGCTGATTATGTCATTGATAATCAAGAGACACATCCAGAAGGGTATGTGGTGACTCTCACGTGCACTGTCTTCCTTGCTCCTTTACCTCTTCACTTTTTTCCCTACCTGCCTTAGGTCTCCCCTGTTGTGGGTTCTTCCTTGCCTGGGCACAGCTGCCAGCTGTCCTTGTGCACACTCCTTGGCACTCAAGGTCAAAGTATGGAACCCTGCCCAAACCCACCGCCTGTCCTCCGGCTGCTCCTTAGAAGTCATGTATTTCAAAATTGTTGATTCCAATGACTCTCCACTCTAAAAAGGAAGTATTTCTTATTTTATTTTGTAGAAGTATGGGAAACAGAAGCCAAGAAACCCAGTATAACCACTGACAATAAGTTTCAGTGAATTTTTTGGGGTTGTAGGGCAAATCACATTCCTCTTGGCCTTAATTTTTCATAGGTTTCATGACAGGGCATGAGTGGTGGGTTGGGTTATTTATCAGTCAGGACCTAACAAGGGAAATAGAAACTTCTTCAAGTTTCTCAACAAAGAGACTTTACTGTAGGCAGTTTGTACAGGTAGTGGAGGAGCTGAAAACAAACCAACAGAGCATGGTGATGTGGGCCAGAGATTTGTCCCAGCAGGAAGCCGTCTCCACCTTGAGGCTGGTGGGGGAGAGGGAAGAAGTGGTGTTATCCCAACTCAGGGGCCAGGGTCACTCTGGGGAAGCTGGAATGTGGTGGCCCTCTTTGGCAGGGGTGGGGGCTGGGGAGGAGATCCTGCTTGATCCTGAACATGAGAGTGGAAATGCCATAACATCTCCCCTGTTCTTTGTTCAGTGCCTGTCATTGGCTTCACCCCAGCAGGAAACCAGCTGATATGGGAGTGGCCGGCAGGCAGCTGGGAAGGGTAGACTGATACAGGGTCAGGCAAGTTTGCCTTTAAAGTCAAGTAACTCTGGAATTCAGTGATAGCTGGGCACTCAAAACATTGTTGATAGTTTGTTGTTGTTGTTGTTGTTTGGGCCTGTCAAGTTGGGTCCAACTCATAGTGACCCTATGTACAACAAAATGAGACACCACCCGACAGTATGTCTGACAGTGCTTCTCCACTATTCATAGGGTTTTTGATGGCTGGTTGTTTTGGAAATGGGCTGCAGGGTCCTTCTCCCAAGTCTACAGCACCCAATATTCCCTAGCAGTCTCTCATTCAAGGACTAACAAGGCCTGACCTTGCTTAGCTTCAGAGATCAGATGAAATCAGATGCCAGGGTAGTATGGCTACAGACCATTGATGGTTTACTAAAGGGAAAATCATGCAAACAGGCCTGAGCAGCCTTTAATAAGACTTCCCAATTCCCACCATCAGAAATAAACATGCCCAAAGGGCACCTGCCTTTTTCTTCACTAGACTTTCCTACCTGGGGGGAGCCTGCTGCCATACCACTGTGGTGTCTGATCCTGTCACATCTTGGAAGCTAAGCAGGATTGGGCCTGGTTAGTACTTGGATGGGAGACCACCTGGGAACACCAGGTGCTGTAGGCTTGGGAGAAGGACCCAGCAACCCACTCCCAAAAAGCAATCAGCCATTGAAAACCCTATGAATAGCAGAGAAGCACTAACAATACTATTTCTCCTGTTGTATGTAGGGTCGCTATGAGATGGACACCGACTCCACGACACCTTAACCATACCACCACCTGGGGGAAGGACTAGGCAAGTCTTAGGTGAATGTGTGTGTGTGTGTGTGTATGTAGGTGAAGGTATAAGGTAGGCACAAGATGAGAAAGAGGAGACAGGAGAGGGATTATGCCCATGAGTGGAGAAAAACAGATGATGCTCCCATAAGGCAGAGGTCAAAGGACATCCTGTATGAACGGGGATGGTTACTGTCTGTGCTAAAGAATACTTCTCACTCATCATAAAATAACTCACAATAGGACAGTGTCCATAGTACTTTTTTTCTAGAATATTTAACATTTTCACACAAAGCATCTTTTCCATAGAGTATCTACAATAAATCTCTGTCAAACTGTCACTAGGAACCCAGGTCCAGGAGACTAATAACAGCGAAACCTAGGCCCATTTGTGTTCACATATAAAAGATTTTATACCTCACACAGAAGTTAGAGTGGGGAGTACAGACAAAGTTTATTAAAAGATAGTACACCTTTGAGAAGTGACGGTGGTCAGAGAAAAGCTACTGCTTCTACTACTACTGCATAGAGCTACTACTGCATAAGGTCAAATGTGACTTTTATACTGAAGTTTGAACCTTTGGGAGAAGGAAAGAAACTTTTCTATGCCTGGGATGGGTTAACGGATTTCCCGTTGTCTTCAAAGTAGTGGGCTCAGAGGCAGACGTTTCACAGGTTGAGAATCTAGGCAGCTATGAATCTGGATAGGGGAGCAGAATCCACTGACAGTGGGGTGATGGGGGTGATGTTTGCTTTACATAGTGTTTCTCACCCTTCATGGCTGAATGTAGAAGTCATTTTTAATCCTCCACCTCCTCCTTTGGCCTGGTAAAGGCTCAGCTGACCTACCTAACAAAACTGAATTGATACCTTCTTCCTGAACATGGTTCCTCCGAAAGGAGTCTGAGTGGGACTTAACACTGCATGCAGCCAGGACCAACGCCTCAGGGGAATTTGAGGTGCTAACTTTCCCATCTCCTCAGGGCTTTGGGGCTGAGTATGCTTTAAGGGCCTTTCCTACTCTGTCACTCTGGAACCCTTCCCAGCCACTGCAGGCAGGTGTCAGAAATGGCCTTTCAATCCATGCCAGGAAGAAAGCACATGGAGAGTTAATGTGATGCCTACACATAAGGTCACATCCCCTGACATTCAGACTAAGAGTGCTTCAGTGGCCTCAAAGATGGACTCAAGTGACCAGCAGAAGTTCTTTGTAATAACTTAAGGTCTTCTCTTGCCATTCTTAAGTGCAAAGTGGAGAGTACATAAACCATTTCTTATAAGTCTACTTTTCTTTGCCACCTGGTACCCTTAAGACTTACAAAGTTTTTTCTCTCTCAACACATGGACCCTAAACCCCACATACTTCCTTGAAGGTCTCATCCTCTTGTTCTCTCCCTGTCTTCCCTCCCTGCCAATTCTGCATTAGAAAGGCAGAGAGAGCCATTGAGGAAAGGCAGGCTCTTCTTGTAGTTTAGGAAGGATGTCTTAGTCCCATTTCTGCTGCTATAACAGAATTCCACAGACTGAGTAAATTATAAACAATAGGTTGTTGTTGTTAGATGCCGTTGAGTCATGTCTGAGTCATAGCAACCCTCATAGGGTTTCCAATGGCTGATTATTTTGGAATTACCTTGGGAGTGGATTGCCACGTCCTTCTCCCATTTTTGAGTGCTGGGAGTTGAACCCAGGACCTCAGAGACTATAGAGCAGTGCTCTACCAACTGAGCTATAATCTCAGCTATAAACAATTGGAGTTTAGCTAATTATCCTGGAAACCGTGGAGTCCAAGAAGAAAGGCCACATCTGGTAAGAGCCATCTTGTTATATCAAATGTAGTAGAAGGGATCACAAGATGAGAGAGCACAATTACGAGAGAAGTCGGGTGGGCTAGGGGTGTAGCTAAATGGTAGAAAATGCACTTAACATGTACAAGGCCCTGTCTCAATCCCCGGCACTTAATTGGGCAGAACTCTTTTCTCCTCTATCTCCTCTCCTCTCTTCTCTCCTTTCCTTTCCTCTCCTCTCACCCTTCCCCTTCTTTTCCCTCCCCTCTCATCTCCTTTCCTCTCCTTTATTCTTCTCTTCTTGAAATGGGGCCCTTGCTGTGTTGACTGGGTGGCCCCAAACTCTTGGGTTCAAACAGTCCTCCTGCTTTGCCCTCCTCAGTAGCTGAGACCACAGGTACACACCACCATCCAGCTGAACTAATGTCCTATCTTTTTTCTTTTTCTTTTTCCTTTTCTTTCCTTTCCTTTCGTTTCCTTTCGTTTCCTTTCCTTTCTCCTTTCCGTTCATTTTTCCTCCCTCCCTCCCTCCCTCCCTTCCTTCCTTCCTCCCTCCCTCCCTCCCTCATTTTTATATTAATAGTGATGAACTCATTCTTTCCATTAGGCGTTAACTCCTTGGACAACTAACTTACTACTGAAATAATGGGCTTAATTCATTCATAAGAGCAGAGTTCTTATAACCTAATCACTTCTTAAAGGTCTCACCTCTTAATACGGTTACAATGGCAATTAAATTTCAACCTAAGACTTGGATTGGTCATTCAAACCGTGGCAGAAAGGTCAGAGGAGGGTGGAAAAGCTGGGAATGCTCATACATTAATCATTCTTGTTCTGAGTCACATACAGCAGGAATTGAAGGCAGTTTGGTGATGAATGGCAATTTGGTCCTATAGCTGAGGAGAGGAGAAAGCAGTAGGTGTTGGAGATGAAAAAGACCTTGATCAGTGGAAGAAGAAAGGTGGGGCCTGAGCCAAGTCACAAAGGCAGTATTACCACATGCTGGGGTGTATTGAGGCTAGTGTGGCATAGAGGAGGTGGTCCCCTTTGTCTGAGGGAGCATTTCATGTGGAAGAAGAGTGAGAAGTGACATTGGAATGGGAGCAGGAGGAACCTGAAAGCCAAGATGACAGTCCTATTGTCCAGAAAAAAATAACTATGTTGCCATGTGCCCTGAATCCAAGGCAAACACTACAAATCAATCCCAATATTCTTCCCAATTGAATGCAGGAAAGGACTAACCTATTTAAGGTGACTGTTACCAGTTGATTGCAGTTGGTACCTGACATAAAGCCATGGGGGAATCTTGGCTGAGGACAATGAAAAGTCATGGACAATTTTTATGGAACATATTAGAAATATAACTGCATGTGTAATGAATTGGGAAGGCTAGAGAAAGAGACTGGTGGGAAAATGCAGGGAAAATTCAGGCTAAGGAACATTTGTACCATCTGTTTCTTCCTGTATTGGCTGTGGTGGACCATCTACCCACATTCACCCCACCCTGGGGCACTTATGCTAATGTCCTCTCCTCACCTTTACCAAACCAACCTTCTCAATATTTAGCCATGTAAGACTCCAGGTTACATTAGAGACAAATTCTCATCTCTTTTTTGGATCAAATGTTTTATACCCTATAAAAACATTAAGACAAACAATGATTTATAGGTTCGATCAAGTTCTATGAATTAGCAAACTAGGATTCTAACACCATAATTTCCATTGTCCTAGGAATTGTTCTGGACCTATAAGCCAGAGATGAAGAAGCCTTTATTTTTCCTCCTATGAAAAATGACGAGACCATTCTTGGTTGACCCTGTTAGAGCGTGACAAACCAGAGCAGCCAGGGTCCATTAGCATTGCCAAGGTGAGCTGCTGTTCGATTCAAAGGCGTTGGTTGAGCCCAGGGACAAGTGCCACTAAAGGTCAATGACATATCTATTCTTGATCCCACAGCTAAAAGCACAGCTTCTACACACTGTCACAGTGGCCCAGCATTGTGACTGATTAGATCTATAACCTCTTCCCCTTTGTTCCAATGGTGGCTTTGTCATCAGGATGCTGCTGACAATTTAAACTCTCACTATGCCAAATATGGGAGAAGGACCTGGCAACTCACTCCCAAAATTCAATCTGCCATCGAAAACCCCATGAATAGCACAGAAGCACTGCCGTTGTACATAGTGTCGCTGAGTCAGATACCAACTCGATGACACCTAATAACAACAAAAATAATTCCCAGTGTGGTTTGGACCAGCAGTGGCAGCATTGCTGGGAACCTTTGAGAAGGGCAGAATCTCAGGGTCCATCTCACACCTGCTGAATCACAATCTGCAGTTAGCAAGATTCTCAGAGGATTCATGTGCACATTAAGGTTGGAGAAGCACCAGGACAATTCTGGAGGCAGAAGTCCAAAATCAGCCTGTCGACAGGGTTATGCTCTCTCCAAAGGCTCTAAGGAATGATCCTTCCTTGCCTCTTCCATCTTCTGGTAGCTCCTGGTGTTCCTTAGCTTGTAGCTACATCAGTTTGGTCTCTACTTCCATGGTCATTTGGTGGTTTCTTCCCTGCCTCTCTCTTATAAAGACCCTGTGATGGCATTTAGCCTCCACCTAGGTAATCTGGGAAAATCTCATCTCAAGATCCCAAACTTAGTCATATCTGCAAAGATTTTGCCACATGAGGTAACATTCACTGTCCTGGAATGCCTATATACACAGTGCAAGGGTGTCAGGGGAGGGGAAGGGTGACAGACATATATTCCTTGTATAGGTACATGGCAGCTGGGTAAAATTCTGAACCCCTTGTGAAGAGTCCACCCAGAAATGCAGGTGAGACATTTCTTATGAGACAGGTACTGTCACAGCTGCCATGTAGAGATGAGGCACACAGTGGTGGAGGGAATTGCCCAACTTTACACAGGTGCAAAGTCCCTTGCCCCATAGCACAGAGTGGGCTCTGGAATGGAGAGTTCATGGCAGGACAGTACTTATTGTGGTGCCTGGACATAGCAGGTACTTAAAAGTATATATATTTACTTTACCCTAACAACTCTTTCCTTTAACACTGTGTAACAACAGCAACAGGTGTACATTTTTGTGAGTCAGCATTTAATGGCTTAATGCTATGTGGGTGCTCATAATCAAAGAAGATTGTGATATGGGTATTTAATGTGTTTATCACTTGGCACTTTTGGTTTTGGTTGTGTTTTCTAACTAGTACTTGAAGCCTCATTGAATTTGTTTTAAATGCCTTTATTTATTTATTTACTTTTGTCAGTGATCAGAGGTGGGGCCTCCCTTGCATTTATCCTTTTTATACCTTTTATGATTTTTAGCCTTGCTCTAATGTCCTTTGCCACTTTTATTTTTCCCAGACTGAAAAATATTCCCCCTTTCTCTTGTGTTTCATGCTTGACTTCCAAGGAGAGCCAGAGCTTCTCCCAAGGCACAAGTGTACCAGAAGATGGCTGGGAACATATAGCCTTTGTGCCTGTAGTAATTGGCCAGGCCAAGGGGGTCAGGAAGTTAGCTGGAAAAAGTCTGGAACCAGACAAGACATTGTCACCAGTGATGCGAGTAGCATCATAACAAGACTGAAGGATCTAGATTACTGCTGTTTTTGTATATTTTCTGCTATTATAATAGAATACAAGAGGCTGAGTAATTTATGAAGAATAGAAGTTTAGGTAGCTTATGGTTCTGGAGTCTGGGAGGTCTAGGAGGACAGCATCAGTATCTGCTGAGGGCCTTCTTGCTGCCCCATAACATGGTAGAGGGTACCACATGTCAAGGAAGCAAAATAAGGGAAAAAAAAAAATCAGCCAAATTCATCCTTTGAAGAGCTCTGGAGTTAATGGTCTTAACTCATTGTTATGGTTTGAATCTAAAATGTCGCCTAGAGGTCATATGTTTGTATATTTGGTCCCCAGCTGGTGGCACTCTCCTGGGAGGTTATAGAATTTTGGGAGGTAGAACTTTTGGGAGGTGTGGACCTAACTTGCTGAGGTAGATCACTGGGGTGGGCCTTTGGAGGTTTTTCCTGGATCCCCAGTTCCACTAACCTCTCTTTGCCTCCTGATCACCACAATGTGAGGTCCTTTGCCACAGACCCTGCCACCTGCCGTACTATCATGCTTGCTCTGCCTGTACGGTCTGAAATCCTCTGAACCATAAGCCCCAATACATCTTTCCCCTCACAAGTTATTTCTGTCAGGTATTTTGCCACAGTGACACACAAGTTGACTATCATACCCATTCTTGAGGGTGGTACTCTTATGACCTAATCATTTGTTGAAGGCCCTGCCTCTTAATACTGTTACAATGGTAATTAAATTTCAACAGGAAGAAGGGACTTTCAAACAATAGCAAATGCTCAGAGTGAAAAGTGGAACAAACCATTTAAAATGCATATGTGCCAAAAATCTGTGTGTTTAGTACAGAAATTCAGCTGCAGACATAACCCCTATTTTCATTAAGCTCAGTCTCACAGATTCATTGACATTCCCTTGAGACCATTTGATGGGGCAGCTAGCCCAGATGCATGCTTGCTGGCAACATGGAATCCAGACAGTGATTTTTAAAAATAAATTAGATTGTTACAATGTCAATAAACTATACTAGAAATGATTTAATTGTAGCATCTAACGTCTATTGAGTCCTTAGTATTTGTCAGGAAAAGCCTGTGCTTTTATATATTATCTCATCCAATCCTCTGAGAAAGGACTGTTCTTTTCCCCACTGCACAAATGAAGAAATTAAAATTTTAAAAAGTTAGGTAATTTGCCCATAGTTGCATCTAGAAGGATGCAAAGCTGGAATTCAACCCTGAACCTTTAATGCTTTGCTTCTTAGTCATGCTGCTCCACATAAGAACCAATTCCCTAGGTTTTTAAGTGTAGAAAAATAATTATGGACTCTTAGGAGTTACTAACCATTCTCCATAGTTCTTAATTTTCTCTGGTGCCTCCCAACATTGGGAAAATACAGGGAAGAAGTGAATGGTGGATCCAGGAGGGTTTTGTTATTGTTGTTGTTTTAGTGCTAGGGTACTAAGAGATTGAACCCAGGGCTTTGCATGCTAGCTAGGCAAGCTCAACCTCTGAGCTACAACCTCTGAGCAGCCCTTTTTTATTTTGAGACAGGATCTTACTAATTTGCACAGGCTGCCTCTGGCCTTGAACTCATTATCTTCCTGTCTCAGCCTCCTGAGTCTCTGGGATTACAAGTGCCTAGCTCCTGGGAGGGTTTTTGGAGGGATGATATAAAGGATAGGAATTATCATTCTTTGAGCACCTACTATGTGCTAGTTCCTTTGGAAGATTTCTTCCATTGTAGTCTTTATTAGCTTGCCTAATCAGAAATCAATGAGTAGATCCATATCCATTTTTTATCTCATCCTATCTTTTCAGCTTTGATCTTCTCATGCTCAGCTACTCTTGCCTTGTGACATTATCCTCCTGTTTCACAGAGGAAGAAGAAGCCTCATCAGAACATGGGTGTACACTGAGGGAAAACCTGTTTAGGAGTTGTGTACATAAATCTGTGGATTGTCCTAGATCTCAGGGGCAGAAGCAGAGATTGACAGCTAGAAAACCTTACCTGCTGATAATGGTGTTGAGGGGTCTCCTAACGCCCTCATGGCCTATTTCTCTTCTGCATTTCTTGGCTCCCTGACCTAGTAGATGACATGCTGCTTTCCATGTGAAGGGTAGTCACAAAGTTGAACACTAACTTCTAACTTGGGTTACCATACTTCATCAATTCCAAGACACACATTTTCTCCCCATTTAGGTATTTCTTAAATTGGAATGTGTCCTTCAATCAACAATGCTGTATAACTGGCAATGTCTTTTCTTTCTTAGTAATATTTAAAATAATGGCATATCAAGCAACCAGTGTTTTAGATTTGAAGAAACATGGTAGTGTCCATGTTTATTTTTACCCCTTGTCATGAATCAGTACCTGATTTGATGCCTTTTTTTTTTTTTTTTTAACTTCTGAGATCAGCATTGAAGGTCTTCCTTGTGCTTGCTTGTGTGATTCACTTCCCATGTCATTCTTTTAAGCAGGAGATGTCCTGGAAGTGGGGCTAACTCAAGACACCAGTATCTTCTAGTCCTCAAATTGTTAATCATGTTATTGATCTTTCATGACCTTTTTCTCATACCTTATTATAGTTATAGCTGGGATTTAGCTCAGTTGGTAGAGCACTGCTCTGCAGCCTCTGAGGTCCCAAGTTCGATTCCCAGCACCGCAAAATGGGAGAAGGACATGGCAACCCACTCCCAAGGCAATCCCGAAACAGTCAGCCATTGAAAACCCTATGAGGGTCGCTATGAGTTAGACTCAACTCGACAGCACTTAACAACAACAATTGTAGTTATATGACACCTCAGGAGGTTATGAAATAGAAAGTATATTTTAAGGTTTGTGACATCACCTAATTATTTCTTTCTTTGTAGCTAATGTTAATAGTCCAATTGCTCCATCACCTAGAATTGAGTTTGTTTGAACTTCATTAAGTTTTGTATGAAAAGAGTACCCATTTTATAACCTGGATATGGGTTTGGGCTGACTTCTTTGATAGTTGTCCTATTATACTTCTAATCTTATGTGGACTGATCACTAAGGTAATTGCTATGGCCATGTTAGTGCTGAAATTCACTGGAAGCATAGAAAGTCACCATTAATTATGTGTGTAGCACACTTGATTTTCAGAAAACATGTGACTTCCTGGTCATCTTTTGCTAGAAGCTATTTTCCCTCATGATCATAATTTAAGGACTTGATTTCAGTTTATCTGAAAATAAAGTAAAAAAAAATTAGAAATGCCTTGAGGAAAGAAACTTCAGAAAAAAATAATGTGGAAGACTCAAAAGAACTATTTACCTCTGACAATGGTTTGCTAAAGCAACCAGAAGAAATATGTCAGAAAAACTATTCATTATCCTTATTTGTATACTATTTGATTTAAAAGCACATAATTTCTAAGAAATAGGAGATTATAGTCATAAGGAGAGAACAAATTAAGACAAAAAGGTCTTAGGCAAAACTGGAGATGAAGTAAGGAAACTACTAAAACATGTTAAATATCAGAATTACAATCCACATTAATTTTGCTGAATTAAAATCATTGGCTCTGGTAAGGAATGGTGGTACATGCCTATAACCCCAGCTCTTGAAAGACTGAGGCAGGAGGATTTTGAGTTCCAGGCCAGCCTGGGCTACATAATAAGGCCCTGTCTCAAAAAACAAAGCAAAACAAAACAACATAAAATAACAACAAACAACATTAAAGTGGGATATAATGATGACAACTGTCATAATGCAAAGAAAATGTCAACAATAAAATTAGTGAGAGGAAAAATGATAAATTTAGAGGACAAGAATTCAACACATGAATAATTGGTAATCCCATTTACCCCATGGGGGGTAATTCCCCCATCCATGGGGATCCCAAAGGAGAAACTAGAATAAGTAGAATGGGAGCAATAACCATACAGTTAATAGAAGACTATCTTGAGGTAAAGAAAAGGTTGTTGTTGTTGTTGTTAGGTGCTGTCAAGTCGGTGTCCAACTCATAGCAACCCTATGTGCAACAGGTGAAACAGGATTGTTAGTGCTTCTCTGCTATTCATAGGGTTTTCAATGGCTGATTGTTTTGGGAGTGGGTTGCTGGGTTGCCAGGTCCTTCTCCCAAACCTACAGCACCTTGTGTTCCCAGGTGGTCTCACATCCAAGTACTACCCAGGCCTGACCCTGCTTAGCTTCTGAGATCTGACAGATCAGATGCCACAGTGGTATGGCTGCAGGCCGAAGGAAAGGTCTGAGTATGTTTTTCAGGGGAGGCTACATGCTGTAACAGCAGTCTCAGAAATTCTGACCAGATGCTTAATGGGTTACCTTCCATTTGGTGGCAGAATCATTCCCCAGGGCTGGGAATTTCCATTAGACCCTCTTCATCCAGCAGGGAAGTAAGGCTGAAAAAGAGTGTAGAGAAGGCATCTTTGCTCTTAGCTGCTATGCAAGTCAGTGTCTGTTACTGTAACAAATACCTGAGATGGATCAACTTAAAAAGAAGAAGAATTTATTTTGGCCTACAGTTTTGGAGGTTTCAGTTCATGATCTATTGGCCTCCTTGCTTTGGGCCTGTGGCAGCACAGTACACCATGACATTAGCACATGGCAGAGAAGTCTCATTCACCTCATGGCTCAGTGAAAAAGAGAGGAAGACCTGGGTGATCCACAATCCCTTTTGAGGGCACACCCCCAATACCCTAAAACCTCCCACTGGGCCCCACCTAGTAAAAGTTCTGCCACCTTCCAATAACACCGAGCTGAGGACCACATGGGCTTTTGAGACACAGTCTAGATACATAGCATAGCAATTGCATAGGCTACAGGTAATGCCCATCACTTCTTTCATCCCACGGGTTTATATTCCATGTGGTCCTATCCAGAGAGAAGGGGGGTTGGGAAATGTGGGTGCCTAAGTAGAAGAGAAATTAGGTTTGGGGAGCACGTGGCATTATGTTTGACAAATGGACATGAAAATTCATACTCAAAAATATACAGAAGTTAGAAGAGCTCTTTTTAAAATATTGTCATCATAAAAATCCAAACCCTGCAGAGTTATCAGGGAGACAAGTGGAAAATCACCAGCTCGCATCCTGCTTTGTCCTTCTCATTCCTGACATCCTGTGATGGCCTGAGCCTCATTGCTCAGGCTTTTGGGACGTGTCTGCCTGGATGTCTAGAGGCCAGCAGTTCCCCCTGTGAGCCACGAGACCCTCCCACCTGTGATTATAGTCTCCCCTGTTCCAGTTAGCTTCTTTTCTTGCTAACTCTCTCTCTCTCTCTCCCCCCAAAACCAGCAAGTCCCATATCTCACTGAGCTATAAATTGTCAGCACCTCCCCAGTCTGGAGATGGGAGGGATGGTGCCAGATCCCCCTCCTAGCCCAGATGCCCAATTAATGAACAAAACAAAAACAAAAACAAAAAATACCCTCAAAGCCTAATAAAACAGAACCAATAAAATAATGTTGATCTTAATGTGCTAAAGGAGCATTTGTTTCCACCTCTGGTGGCCTAGGATATGGTTTATTCTATTAGATACAGAGGACACATTATCCAATAGCTGCTTTCTCATCTTTTGGCTGTGGGTGGGGATGGGGGTCAAGAGCAATCCTGCCACATGATTAATGGATTGCACTTGACTTTCCTATTGAAGAACAAATGCTTTCAGATTGAGTCAAATAGGAGAATCACTGTTTTATGTTTAAACTCAATCAAGTTGGAACTTTTCAAAATGTAGCTTCATTGGCTTTGGGTACAGTTTTGCCTGAAGGAAAAAGATAGAGAGTGACTGCTTAAAAGGATCTAGGACTAGATTCCCAGACACCCGGAGGTGTGGAACAGTGAATTAGAGGACCCATCAGCTCAATTAGACAGCCTCTTTGATGGGCTTTTGTCTGCATAGTCTGCAGGGTTGAGTGACCTTTTCACTGGAGGACTGAATATCTGAAGGTGGAGCCCAGCCATCCCTGCTAGTTCATTAGTACCTGTGCATCTTTCCCCTTCATGAAGGCTTGAGGGCCACATGGTTTTGTGATTGGTGGCCAAGGTACCTGCTGAGTGGGTTGAAGACCAGTACAGGAGCATTGAATTTGGGAGCCACCTGGCTGCCTTCCTGAACCTTCACTGGGTCACTGTCTACTCCTCACTCCCACCAAGTATTGTAATCATCTTCTCATGAGCACTCCCACCCCTGATGTGAGCAGAGATTGGGAATTACACCCCTCGTGCCCTCAGTGGTGAGCCAGGTCCTGGCTTGTGGCAGGTATTTAGTGAAAGGGCTGTTTTTAAATCCAGATCAAGCAGGGCTCAGAGGTGGGCTCCTCCCACCTGCAGTAACTCAGCAGCCATGGGAGTGTACGTAAGTGATCCATTGTCACCCATCATCACTGCAGCCCACCTGTCCTTCTCTGGGGTCCAGCATCATCCTGCTACCTAAGAGCATAGTTCACCTTGTCAGAGTAAGCAGCAAGGTGCCATTCCCATGTTTGCCTCCTAATCTTCATTTCTTTCTGAGTTTGGGACAAGCCCAGCTTTGAGCCCATGTGCCAGGAGCAGGAACCAGAATCATCCTTTCTGGTGCTGGCTGAATCTTCAGGTATGGGATGGGCTTTGGGCTGTGCCTATTTTCTGGTTTTCATGTTCCATCTTTCTCCCAGGCCCCTGCATCTACTCACCTTCATTTGAAGGAGGAAAGCAAAATGTGGTGAAGTAGAAAGAGAACAGTCTTTGAAACCACATGGGTTTGAACCTAGCTTCTGCCCTTTACCTGCTCTGTGGCGTGGATCCAGTCACTTAGTTTCTCAAAGCCTCAGTTTCCTCACCTGGAAAACCAGGATGGTGGTTCTGGGCTGCAAGGTAGGGGAGATGGCCCAATCCAGCACCAACAGCTATTGGGGGTTTATGGCTTCTATTGATTAATGTCTGTCTTTAAGATCTAACTCAGGACCTTGGTTCTCAAATCTGGATACAGGGATTGGGAAGTTAGCTCAGTGGGACAACAACTGCCTAGCAAGAACAAGGCCTTGAGTTTGGTCCCCACCACTGGGGATGGGTGGAAGAAGTGGACCCAAGGTTTCTGGTGTCCTGTCCCAACAAGCATTGAGCACAATTTGTTTAAGAGCATTCCTCGCCTTCACTTTCAGTGCCCTGTATTGAATTGACCTTAACAGTTGACTGCATATCTGCATACTTGTATAGATGTATCTATGTGTGTTTTATTTTATCTATGTTTTTCATGAATACAAATGTGATTGTGGATCTCTGGCAAGCAGGGACTGTCTCATTTCCCCCAGGGATCTTCTTTCTTATGTCCAATTCCAGTTCTTGCTCACCCTGGACACCAGTAGACATTCAACAAATGCCTGTGCTGTCCAGTGAAGGGGAATGGAACGGATTCCAAGTCTGTAATTATGAAGGAGTGCTGGATCCACTGCTTCAACAAAGGTGCAATTCCCGGGGACCAGGAGCATGGAAACAATTATCTACCAACTGCTAGGTTTGAGGCTCTTTGCTGGAAGCATCTAAAATTCTCTGGACTATGCTATGAGAGGGAATTGCATCAGGGATGCCCAAAAATCAGTACTCTAGGGGTCTGCAGCAGTTGGCAGTTAAAGGATTCTTACAGTTAATGGGGTTTCTGGAGATGGACATAGAAATACTTCCCACCTCTTTTCCTCCTCCTCCTCCTCCTCCTCTTCTTTTAAGCTACTTTTCTAAGTGATCATGGCAGTTAATATCTGATGTGGAACTTTGGAGAAGTCAGAATCATGTGAAGAAATGATGATAAAGAACCCCCACAGTCCTGCCACACAGAGGCAGGAGTTCCTTCTTTATCTGAACACACCAGGCAGGGTGTGGTCCAGTCCCTTATTCGACTGCCTGTATTTATTCTGCAAAATAGCAGCAGCACATCATGGCCATGACCACTTCCTCTCCCACTTGTGGGAGTCTTAGTCAAGGATCGGTGAGTTTGGGTTTTGACTCCTAGCCTTTGGCTTACAGCAAATGCTGTGCTGTCCTTGTCTGGAGCTGACCTGGGAGGGGGCGGCAGAGCTGGGCTTTCAGAGGCTGGCAGTGCTGAGAGTTGGCTACACCTGCAGCAGAGGTGGGCAGCAGGGAAATGACAATTTATGGCATCCTTCCTCTTTGGGCTCTGTGTGCCAAGCCACAGGACTATCTGTTCTGGTCTGCAGAATCCCCACTGAAGTGGTAAGAAAGAATCATCCACCTGTCCTTAGGGTGCATAAGGGCTTAAGCAGATTTTAGCAAAAAGATTGGAAATGGGGGGCATCTGTTATTCCCCGTATAGACCCTCTATTTTTTATAGCCACAAGGACTGATACATAGAAATGTGATTTAATACTCCAGTGGGTATAGGGACAGGGAAGAAAATACTCTGTGGCAGGGAGTATGTTTCATGACTTGCAGCCTAGACTGCCCTCCTACCAGGGTCTTTATTGAGGAGGGAGGAGGATGTGAACTGGCCACTCTGAGGGGAGCTCCAGGGCTCCCAAGCAGAGGGGAGGGCCTGGTGCAGCAAGGAAGGGGCACTGGAGGGAAGAGTAGGGAGAGCCAGAAGGAGGAAAAGCAGAACTTTGGAGAGCTGAGGGGGTTGCACTGCAAGCTTGTAGTATGTAATATTACTTTCTTCTATGTCTCCAGATGGTCAGTGTGGCATTGTTAAGACAGGTGCCAGCAGTTACTAGGATCCTGCTTCAAAATAGAAAAGTGGCTAGGGTGCCCCAGGTGTTGGGTTATATGCTAAAGGGACACTGCATTTAGGAGGATGTGCTTTAGACATTAGGGCACATGCCTCATGTGCTTCCGAGAACACCCGGCACCTTTCCTTGAAATGGGCTGCTTGTGGTTCTGTCTCCTCGCACTCTGCTATGATCTCCCTTAGGACCTCCTCACTTCTAGGACACCAGGTCTTCTTTGTTAATTGGCCCAATTTCTTAGCATACCCTTGGCTGCATTTGTTTTAGTTCAGCATTTAGTCAGCCCCTGCCTCCCACCAGGCCCTATGGTAATGTGGTGGATAGGAAACGCCTAAGACAGGCTCTGCCTGCTAGGAGCTCAGGGTGATAGAATATCGTTGTGAGGTGAGTAAAAGTCACATGGAAGCCTGAGGGAGGGCAGTGTGGGGGCAGGCTCCCAGGAAAGAGGACACCTCACTATAGGAGGAGGTAATGAGGAAAGGGTACCCCTGGCAGACACCAGTCCCCCCAGAGAATCTGCCTGGTGCCTTGGGGTCCTGCAAATAGCCCCTGGAGCATGGTAGGCAGGGATAGGGGTGCTGGCTTGGAGTGTCAGTTCAGAGTTGGGACTTCATCCTCTGGGTGGCCATCCTTAAGAAGGGGGTGGCAGACATAGAAGGGCGTAACGCCCTAGCTGGGGCTTGGTGAATTCTTAACATGGAGCACACATTTGGTTTGAAAAAGCAAATTCAGAATTGAGATTTATAATTAGAAAAGGTGAAAAGAACACCTGCCTTTTTTGTAATAGATTCTAACTTTGTCTGAGTTTTAGCTGGAATAGCAGAAACAAAAAACAAAACAAAACAAAATAAAACAAAAGATACAGGAAGATTCATGATGGTGAAGGGGTTGGGGTTCCAGCAGGGTGGTGGCAGGCATGGGCCACATTTGCATGTTTAAAATAGTGAATCTGGCTACTGATCGCACTGTGGGTAGGAGAGGACTACAGGCTGAAGACAGTTGAAAGAATGGAGAGACGAAGACATGGTTTAGGGCATGGTGCTCCAAGCTAGGAAATAATTTAGGATATAAAACCAGAGACCTTGGTGACCAATTAGATGCACATGGCAAGAAGAGGGATGAGTCAAGGCTGCCTCTCAGGATGCTTGGGGGGTAGTGACCAGTTGGTGGGGGGCAGAGAGAAAGGGCTGGCAGGACAGAAAGAAGCTATGACATGGGTTTCACAGGAGTGGTGGTTCATTTGGCAAGCTGATCTTAAGGTGGCTGTGGGCTGAGGGTTAGCAGGGGTCCTTGAACATTTTAATGTCCATATTCACAGTCTAGTGAGCAGCCAAAGACTAGAATCCAGGATCTTAGTTGTCCCTCTTCATAACCAGCTTGCTGTTGTACTGAGAGCAGGTAGCCCTGAGGTGCCATGTATCTAGTGCTTTGTGAACTACCCAAGAGGTGTCAGATGCCTATTCTGCCCACATGGGCACCATGGCTCACACTGCCCCTTGCTTCTCAGCCCTGTTAAGGGCTGTGGGTGGCTGCAAGCCAGGATGAGCCCACTCTCAGGGCGTGTGCTGGGAAGCCACAGTGTGATATGTTGTGATGCTGGGCTTCTTCCTACTACTAGTGCAGGCTCAGAGGATTCTCCAATGCCAAGGTCATCCAAGGCCCCACAGGACAGCAGCCCTGCCCCAGGTGCAGAGCCTCTCTTGAATGACCCCAGTATTGGGCCTTTTCCCTCATTGAAATGTGCAGATCTGGTGCCTGTTCTGGCCCAGCTAACCTGGCTTGGCAGTCCAAGAATTTTGACAGTTTTGTTGCTGCAAAATAATGGTTTACAGGTAACACATTTACCTCTAAAACCTCTGAGAACTATTTTCATTTTACTCTGGGAATAGCACCATAACCAAGGAATGGAGCTCTCATGGTGGAATTTCAACACTGATGGAACTGGAGATGGGAATTACTGTCTTCGTGTATTATTTTGTTCATTGGGGGGACAGATGTCTGCCTTCTTACATCAATGTTACACATCATTTTGGGGGACAAAGGATTAATTCTATTATTGTGTACAAGAAATAGCTCACACCCGAACAATTCAGATTTTAGCTGCTTATGGCCACGGTACAGCCTTGGACTTCCATGGTAGGGGCTACCAGGAAAGGGGAGGAAGCTGTGCATAAGCTAAGACAACTTGGCTGGCTGTGGGATTGGTCTATGGAGGGCAATGGTGGGTATCCACAAACCCCACACTGGGGTCAGTCCTGGAAGAGAGGCCTCCTGGGTTATTGGGCATTGGGCAAACACAGCATCAAGTGGCAGCCATGACTCTGTTCTAGATAAAAATAAAACTACTGGATGGAGGATGCCAGTGGGCATTGGATATGTTGAGCAGAGCCTACCTGTTGGAAGCAACTTCCAGTGTGTCTTAACTAGAGGGCTGAACATCAGGACTGGCCTCAGGCACTGACGTGGTGATCCCTGGGCCCTCTGGCTGGGCGGAGGAGGAGGAGGCTGTACCTTAGTGGGCATGAGCCATCTTGAATCCCCCAGACACATTTTATGCACCAACTCCATTCTCCTTGCCTCTCAATGGTGGGACAAGTCTCTGTGAATGGTTCTTCTCAGGACAGCATGGGGTCAGGGAGGGAACTGAGCTGAATCTGAGTCATGGTGAAGGAAACATGGGTTAGAGGGTAGGTTGGGGATGCTGCCAGCCCTGGGTGAGACACCCCAGCACACAAGGGGCTGAACAACAGGGTGCACAAGTGAAAATGAAAACTGTCACTTAAAAAAAAATATGTTGATTGATATTTTGAAGACCTTGATCCCCAGGACTTTTGTAAGATATTAACAACTTTACACTCCTTCTTCAAAAGTACTTTATGATCTATGACCTATGTATTAGCTAGGGGCCTTTCTTCCCCTTGAATTGTAGGTGAAATTGTTTTAGATCCACCAGTTCATGGCCTCCCAACTTTCCTGGAGTAATATTTTTAGGCTATTTATGCCTCTTGGGCTGCATCCCAAAATCACCCAGTATCTGTGGGTTTAGTAGGTGTTCGTGCAGTGTTTTCTTTGTTGGGGGTATGAGTTTTAGGAAGGGGTCTTATCCCTTCCAGCCCAGCAATTTGCTGAACCCTCCTACCCCTGCTAGGCCCTCTCGGGAGTTTCACATTCTGCTCTCTCCACCTTGCAGAGCAGCCTCCTTCCTCTGAGGCCTCCTCAGTGCTCAGCAAAGGGATTTAAAAGGAATTTTGATCCCAACTGTAAAAGAATCACAAAGCTTTCTTTACCTTCTTAGAGACATAATTTGCTTTTAATTAATTAATTAATTTGTATTTATTTATTATTTTTGCAGTACTTGAGAGTTGAATCCAGGGCCTTTCATACTTTACAAGCACTCTACCACTGGGCTGAACCCCAGCCATTTTTAATTTTTTTATCTTTAGTCAGGGTCTTGCTAAATTACACAGGCTGCCTCTGGCCCAACTGGTGATCTTCCTGCCTCTGCCTCCCAAGTAGCTGGGATTACAGGTGTGCACTACCACGGCCGACCATAATTTGCTTTTAAAATAAAAATTCATTTCCATAGCCCTCAGAAGGCTAAGATAGGAAGATTGTAAGTTCGAGGCCAATCTGGGCTGCACAGTAAGTTCCAGGCAGCCTGGGCTACATAGCAAGACCATGTCTCACCAAAAAGAAAACAAAAAAAGGTAAAATAAAACAACAAGAACAACAGCAACAAAACAAAACAAAACTTCATTTCCAGTTCATTTTGAAGAGTTTCCCAGCAGTATATAAAGTAAGTCAGATAAAGAGTCATGGTGGTATAGCTGAGGACCTGATGTCTGCCATGTTTGTTTGTGTTTTTCAGTGTGGATGCCTGAGGTTGTGTAGATGTGGCCAGCCCTCCTGAGAGTGGAGCAGGGTGTGCAGACCCAGCACTGAGAGTACGAAGCCTTGGACGGGCCTGGGCCAGTCCCTTGGTAAGCAGTCGGTGGCCTTGGGAACTGAAGACATGATGCACATATTGCAATTGGGTCCATTGAATGAGGTTGAGCTTCCAGACACTCAGCTCATGGTTCTGAACCCCCTTGCACTGCTGACTCAGTCACAATCGTAGAATATGAAGGACTCCAGAAGGTGCCAATCCCCCAGCCGTGTCCTACTCCCAGCAAGGGCAGGAGCCCCTCTGCAGCATCCCGTAGGCACTCTGACTGCAGGAGAGTGCTCACCTCCTGCCAGGCCGCGGTCCCATACTCCCATTACCAAGCTGCTCCTGCTGGTTTCTCACCCCCAGTGAAGTCTGTGTCCACAGTGACCACCTGGCTTCCTAGTTCTGGAAATCAGCCTAATCCTTCCACCACAACTTGGCACAGCAGGTATTTGAGGACAGTATGATGGAGTAGAGACACAATCCTAGGTCAATCCACTGTTGCCTGTACGGCCTTGGGCAAGTTAGTTAACTTCTCTGTGATTCAGTGTGTTTATCTGAAAACTGGTACACTCATATCTCCCTCACAGAGTGGTCCTGGGAATGAAAGTAAATCATGAATAGAAGTCTCCTGGTGCTGTTATGTCACCAATTCTCTGTCTCCACCTGGCTGTCTTACAATTCAGTTGAAGGATTGTATGCCCAAGTTACACTCCCCACAAATAAACCACCGTAAGTTAAAAGGCAAGGTCGCCAATAAGACTTGTTCCACTTCACTCAGCAGCCATGTGCAGGATCCCCAGGCCACCTGTACTTCTATCTGCCTTGGCTATAAGCTTGTGGGAGTTGCCCTCAATCCCTCTTTAAGTTCAATAATTTGTTAGAATGACTGACAACTCACCAAAAGTGCTTTACTTGCAATTATAGTTTTATTATCAAAGATCTAATTCAGGGACAGCCAAATGGAAGAAACATATAGATCAGGGTCTAGGTGAGGGTAGGGACTCAGGCAGCTTCTGTATCTTCCTTGTGGAACCTGGGTATGTCACTCTCCCGGCACATTGATGGCAGAGCCATGGTGGTGTGGGCTCCCTTCGTGCTTCAGGAAGGAGTGAGCTGCTTCACAGATGCTTTCCTGGGCAGTGTAGCCACCCCATGGGGGAAGAGGAGAGGACCCTCCTCCTGTCTTGACAGAAAGGATCAAGTCCAGGAAGGCTCGGTGCCAGGCTCTATCCCAGTCCCAAGGAAGCTGAGACTAACCAGGAAACTCCCCCAAGCCCCTGTGTCCAGAGAGGTGTTTTTGTTCTTGCTTTTTAAAATCAAGACTTTTTTCACAGAGACATTGATGATTAAATCATTTGCCTTTTGAACTCATCTCCAGCCCTTCTCCCTTCCTTGGAGTGTTGTGCAGTGTGGAGCTGAAGTTCCAACCTCCTAATCATGTGCTTGGTCCTTCTGGGGTGGCCAGACCTTCCCTCCAAATCATCTGAGGGCCCACATGAGTCACCTCATTAGCATAAGCTCAGGTTTCTTTGAAAGGGGCTCATTATGAATAACAAAAGACATCCTTACTATCTTTTGGACATTTAAAAAAAATTCCAAGGGTTTTTGAAACTCTGTGTCAGGAACTAGGAACACAGACCAGATATTTTTTTCCCATCACACCTGGCCCAACAAGCATTGGTCTCCTGTGATACTCAGCATCCTGCTTAGCCTCTTTCTTGTGATGTCCAGACTAACAGGTTCCCATTATCTGGTAGAAAATTGGGCATTGTCATCAGTTGTTTTCTGGATGTTCTTTTTGTTAATATAGCTCAAGACTGAATTAGTTTTTTGGACTAAAGCATATAATTACAGTTACTCATTGTGCATGTATTTACAGTTGAATCACAAGCCTCTCATTGCTTGAATTCCTAATGTGAAGATGATTCTAGTCCCTAAATGACACCTAATAAGAGCAAAGAGTTAATAGCACTTGCTATGTGGGGTTTAGCTCAGTTGGTAGAGTGCTGTTCTGCGCTCTCTAAGGCCCTTGGTTTGATCCCCAGCCCTGCAAAAAAGGGAGAAGGATGTGGTAATCCACTCCCAAAGCAATCCTGAAACAATCAGCCATTGAAAACCCTATGAATAGAAGAGAAGCACTGACAGTGCTGGGCATGGCACAGTGTCAGGGAATGTTGAGTTGCACCCAACTTGACAGCATCTAACAATAAACAAAAGCTATGTGCCAGGATCTGTATTAAGTACTTTGTATACATAAACTCTGCTAATTTGTTTTTTTTTTTTTAATTGGACATTTTTAATGTATACCTTAATGTGATTCATTCTGACATGCTTTTCATTGTGGCATTTACATACATGCATTTTGATGTACATTATTCATATAGGTTTCCCCTTACCCTCTTGTACTCCGCTAATTCTTAAAACCACTTTTTGAGGCAGATGACTATAACCCCCCACTTTATATACAGAAAAACTGAGCACAGTTTTGCTTTGAGACACAGAGCAGTTAGGTTAATTGGCCAAAGATCCCACAGCTAATAAGTTGCACAGCTGAGATTTGGACCCAGGTAGTTCTTGCTCTAGAGTTGGTACCTTTAACCACTAAACCATCTTAAAGCACATAACTAATCATCTACATAGCATTGTGGGAAAGAAAGGATGCTTCTGGTTCACAAAGCCAAAGGGTCTGCCCATGCTCTGGTTGTCATGGTGATAGGGCATCCACATCCCATGGTATTCCTATGGGAACATATCTGGAATAGCCCTGTTGGCTGGGCTCTAAGAAGGGAAGGTGGCCAGAGCATGAGGGTGGGGTCTCCTCTCCCTCAGGCCCAGAGTGTCTTGGTTCCTTGCACTAGGGAAGAGTGAGCTGCTTTACAGATTCGTGTCTAGACAGTGCAGCCATTCCATGGGGAAGGGGAGAGGACCCTTCTTTTCCTGCCTAGTTGGAAAGGATTGAGGGAGGACGAGGTTGGGCTGGCCTAAACAATCCCAGTCTCAGGGAAGTTGAGAATTCTGATGGTTCTAAAGCTGGTGGCCTGGAGTCCTAGGGAATGTGGGGAGCGTACATGTCCATGTACCATACACTTATTGGGGGGTTGCTTGTTGCCATTTTAAAAATAACATCTAAGGTTCAGGGCTTTGAAAGTGCCAAAGATGAGTCACTAAGCAGAGCAGTGGTGGGATTGAATGGGGTGACACCCATGAAAAGAGTCTGGTCTGCAGCGCTGCCTGCCCAGGAGAATCTGGTGGTGACCATATGTCTGCACAGCTCCAATGCAGTCCAGTTGTGTTGACCTTTCAGTCCCCTCTTATCCTCAAGCTCCAGGGATAAGGCTGGGTGGGGAGCATGATGGAGCTGAAGAATTCTTAATTAACCTTCTACATGTGGGATTGACTCGAGCCCACAAGGCCACTGTGAGTTGCTCATGTGTGTTCTTTGCAGATGTTACTCTTTTAGCATCTGGCTTGAGAGACAGGCCCTGGGGGAAGGGGAGCAAGGATGTCCTTTGCGCCAGAAAACCTAGATCTTCTACCATTCTTCCTTTTCTACAAAGATCTGTCTCCAGCTCAGATAAACCATACAGTGGTTTATCTGTATTTCCCCAGAGAGGGGAAATGACTTGCCCAAATCCATGTATCTATCAAGTGACAGAACTGGGGCATGATTGTAGGTGTCTGTCCAGAGCTAATTCTACCAGAAATACCCCTGACAGCCTGTTGTCTCCTTTTCCATTTAGATGAAAGGAAATGTCTGGATTTAAATGTTACTAAGAACAGCCTGCTATTGTTCTATCAACCTGCCAAATCTGTTTCAAAAATCTTTCTTTAGAGAATTTCTTGGCTGCTACTCTCAGCAGACTCCTCCCCCACCCCAGTATCTCCATCTCTCTCAGTCTCTTTTTCTCCTTTTTTTTTTTTTTATGGCCCTAGGGGATTGAACCCAGGGCCTTGCACATGCTTTGCATGTGCTCCTCCACTGAGATGCACCCGCAGGCCCTTTTTAATTTATTTATTTTTATCTTGAGACAGGGTCTTACTTAGTTACACAGGCTGGGTCTGGCCTCGAACTTGCAATGTTACAGGTGAGAGCCACCATGCCTGGCAGCTCATTCCCATCTCTTATTGCCAAATGTCAACACTACTGGTAAGGGAGTTGCTGGTTGGGGAAAATCTGGTAAGGGCTTTCATAAGATGACTAGTTAAAGAATTAAGAACACAAATCACAGTTAGGGAGGCTTGCAGAAGCAGGCCACAGTGGTATAAGAAGCACTCTTTGTGTCCTGGGCCAACTCTACCATGGGAGGTGATGGTTTGAGTTAGTCAGGTATAGGAAATAGCACATGGTATGAGTTTAGAAACTTGAGGCTTTGCGCCACCTTTGTCAGCCTTCTGAGAAATGGCCAGCACCTGGAGTGGGCGCGACATTACATGTTACAACCAATAACATATAGCCCGTGATATTTTAACACTGTCTGCTCACTAGAATCATCCAGTGAGCTTTTAGAAATTCTGATGTCCAGATCACACCTCACTCTACTTATATTAGAATCTATGATATCAGTGGTTTTTAAAATTCCCCTGGTGATTCCATTGTGCAACCAGGGTTGGGAACCACTGTTGTAAACAAGGGTTTAGGTCACTATCCAACCCTTGAGAGACCCTGATCATGACCTTCCCTTGAACTTGCTACCCACCTTCTCTTAAAAGGAAGCATACAAGCAGCAACAACTGCCCCCCTCCCCCTGCCGCCAATCTGGGTATTCTAGGCTGATGGGATGGACTCCCACTTGCGCTCTTTGGGCTAATCTGCAGCATCATCCTTTACTTACCTGCCCAGAGACACTGTAGGGTGGAGGATTGAGTCCTGACAGAAATGGAAGGTCACAGGCCACTCAGGGACAAGAAGAACATGCCATAGTGGCCATCAGCAAGGCCTCCTTTATAATGAGCTGCTGGCTGCAATGAACATCAAGGCTGGAACACACAAGACTGTTGGAGCAAGGCTAGAGGAAGACCGGAATGGTTAGCTGAGGGTAAAGTGTAGACAGACCCTGGTAGGCCAGGAGCATCTTCCCAGAGAACAAGAGGACACCCCATCTCCTCATGGAATGGGAGTCCATGGAGGAAAAGCACAGTAGTGGCAGGTTGTGGATGAGACCCAGGGTCCCAATCCCATTTAATATTCTATCACCACACATATGTTAAAAAAACTCATTATGGTTCAGGTAATGTGCCTGCCTCCCATCTGAGGAAGACGAAAGCACTAGGTGTCAAAAGGGTGAGAGTGACACAGATTTAAGGGCTAGCAGAGCTGACACAGGAAGGGAGGCTGGCTTAGCCAGAGTTCCACAGCTGGCAAGTGAGGGCTGGAGCTGCAGCCTTATTGCTCAGAAGGGCTCCAATATTGCAATAGAAGACATCCCCTTCTTCCTCATTCATGTATTTTAAAAAGCATGCTCGAGTAGAAAAAATCCATGACTTTTCGCAGCTTGGCTCTCCAAGGGCTGCCTTTGTCCTCACTGCAAGGATCAGGCCTCAACTTGTGGGCCTCTGGACACCTGGGAATATGACTTCCTTCAAACAGTATTCATTCAGGGTTTCTCAACATGTATTTTGTGGGATCTGGGAGAGGATACATTTTCCTTTCATAAAAATTATATACCTTGGAAGAAGAAACTGATGCTGCATTAAAGTACATTTTAGAGAAAGAGATTCACAAATGATTCCTTTCCAGAGGCCAGTGCAAGGTCAAAATTCTAAAGAGAAGCATTCAGTGAAGTGTTTCTCACATTTTAGCAGTAGAGCTCATCTGTGAATATCTCCACCACAATTTTTGAGGACGCAGTGAGAGAGTTTACATTTAGTTAGTTGGTTATTTAGTTAGGGCTGGGGAATGCCAGGGTCTCCTAGGCAAGTGCTTTACCACTGAGTTACACTCCAGCCCCATAGGAGATTTGCATTCTAGATGAAGTACTTATTCCCAGTAAATAGCTTCCACTGTGTTGGGATGCATCATAGAAATGCTCTAAAATGTTTGCAGGTCATTTTGCCACTGGAATTCTCTCCCTTAACCCCAGTGTGACCAGTAAGCCAGCCCTTTTTCTCCATGGGCCTGATAGTGTGCTATCCCCCCCATCCATCAGCACGCCAGCCAGCTCCAACATCCTGCCCTTCACTGTGGTTTGCTTATAACCTCCTGGGAACAGCCACAGCCCACTATGGATCCAACAGCACCACACCTGCCGTCTGCCTTAGCAAGCGCGTAGCCTGGCAGGGAGCACCAACTTGCTCTCTCCCTGTCTTTCTGTACAGCATTCCAGGAGTGGACCACAGCCCCAGCAGGAAAATGAGTGAAGAGACTGTCCCCGAGGCCACCTCCCCACCTCCCCCACAGGGGCAGCACTACTTCGACCGCTTCTCTGAGGACGACCCTGAGTACCTGCGCCTTCGTAACCGTGCAGCCGACCTGCGGCAGGACTTCAACTTGATGGAGCAGAAGAAACGGGTCACCATGATCCTGCAGAGCCCTGTGAGTGGGGTCCAACTCAGCTGAGGGCAGGCTGACCATGAGGTGGGGAATGGGCCAGGCTAATTCTCCAGGGAAGCTGAAAGACCCATAGCTCCTTTCTCCTCCCTTGCTCTGGCAATTATGGTAGGGCTGTCTGCTACGTGGGTGTTTGATTCCCTACCTAGTCACAGGTGGATGGGCAAAGCTGGGTGTGTGCAGGCAATTTGGTTCAGAATGTGGGAGGGAGATAGGAGCCGCATCTCCTTCAGTTTTCTGTCCCCCTTCTGAGCCTCAGTTTCCAGTCTTCCTTTCCTGTAATGATAGATAAATACAGGCAAACTGCAGGCCAGTGCAGTGTGGAAGGGGGAGTGTCACCAATGGGACAGCTTGGGGTCTCTTTACTGAATACCACAAAGAACTTACTGTAGGGCAAACAAGGCTTGCATGCATGGGGCAGGGGTGAGGAGGGGTGGGCACAGGCCTATAGGACAGAGGCTGAGGAAGGGAGGCCAAGCTGGATTACCCAAGGGTCTCCAGACTCGAGGTTTGGTGGTGCCTGCCTCCCATGGCCACAGAGGCAGGTGGTGCCTTGAAAAGGACAGTGTGGCCAAATGGACAGCTGAAGTGGGAGTGTGCTACCTCCCTTGGGTGGGGAGGAGGAACAGTGTGGAAGGAGGTAAGGGCGAGTCTGGAGGCATAGAGCTTGGGGCTCCTTAGGAAACAACACATGATCCTACAGGTTGGGGGGCCCCTGGATGGGGTTGACATCTCTAGGTACTTGACTTCAGCTCCCTGGATTTAGAGGAGCAGGGAAACTGCGTGGGCTGGTCCAACCCTGGTAGAGAGCTTAGGCCCCACAGAGAAGCATGTGGGAACCAGCCTTAGGTCTTAGTGATATTATGTGGGGAGCCTGGAGGAAAGTGGCAGGTACAAAGGAGCTGGGGTGAGTAGTCTATGAGAAGACCCAGAGTGTAACTAGTAGGGATGGCAGAGTGAGACACACTAGCCAGGCTTCTGGGCCTCAGGCAGGAGGCAGCCCTGGAGGAACCCTCCTCCTTTCTGTCATTTCACAGGATCCATAATGTTAGACACTTCCCATTTCTTCTGTGTGTTTCCTGCAGCCGCCTGGTGGCCACGTTGCCGCATTTATGGCTGGGCAGTATGAAAAGCAAGGCTTAGAATAGGATATCATAAGTAGAAGCAACCTCTGAGGTCATCATCCTTCCACCCCTCCTCATACCCTTTCATTAAGCACATGAAGAAACTGAGGCTCAGAAGAGCCATAGGCCTGGCTGAAGGAGAGGGAAGGTGGCATGCCTTCTCTTTCAGTTCTGCTTTTTAAAAGTCCTCAATTTCCAAAGTGCAGACCTATGTCTGATGAGTGGGGATGGGGGTATCTTGGGCATCATGCAAAAGCAGGAGGGACTTGGACTCTGGGCTCCTGCCCATAAGAACCAAGGGAGCACAGGATCCTTTCCCAGCATCTCCTTACACAGCAATCTGGGAGGACCCTAAGGTCCTAAGGGACTTAGCCATGGGGCTAAGATCTGGAGCATGGCCCTGGCCTTGCTGACCCAGGTGTCAGGGTGGGCAGTTGGGAGAGCTCTTCGTTCAGCAGCTGAGGTGGAGGTACCCTGAGTCTCCCATGTGAGAGGCTCTGGGGGGACCAGCACCTTGGGGCCTGCTTCAGTCTTTCAGAGAGGAGCTGGAAGGCCTCATCCAGGAGCAGATGAAGAAAGGAAACAACTCCTCCAACATCTGGGCCCTGAGGCAGATCGCCGACTTCATGGCCAGCACTTCCCACGCAGTCTTCCCAACATCTTCCATGAGTATGTGGGTGTCTGGGGAGCTGCCAGGAGCAGAGGAGGAGGAGTGGGGTGGGGAAAGAGGAAAGCAGCAGCAAGAAGCAGCTTGGTTGCCAGGCAACAGTGCAAGCCTGAAGTTGCATTAGCAGGCCTGGGGGAACTGAGCAGAAGCCACAGAGGTGCCCGGCTTTGCTTCTGATGTTGCTGCAAATTAAAGACCCACAGGAGAATCATCCCTGATGCCAGGAATGAGAGTGGGAGGGTGACTTCATGAGATGAGAGGAGGCCATCCAAGCCAGCATCTTCATGCCTCACTAGACAGGCTAGCTTGACTCCATAGCTGAATGCTGAGAGGAGGCAGGGATATGCATGAACCCTGCTTTCTGGGCCTTGAAGCTTTGCCCACAGCCTTTAAAAAACAAACATCAAAAAAAAAAAAAAATGCTGTCTTCCCCAGCACTGAAAAGAAAAAAGAAGGAAAGAAAAGAAAAGAAAAGAAAAAGATTACAGAAAGTGCTGTTACTTAAACATTATTAATATAGGATGATGGTTGAAAATTAGGAAAATATTCAAGAAAGGGAAGCAAAAATCTCTATATTGTGTTCTTAAAACGCAGACATCACTATTATTGATATTCTTGATGTATATCCTTTCTTTTAACGTATATAGATTATGCAAACACATACTATTTACATATAATTTTAACATATCAACTAATTTTTCACTTAATGAAATATAAATATGGTTCTGAAATATAATTTTTGGTGATGCATACTGCTTAATCAGTTTCCCTTATTGGACTTTTATGTTGTTTTCAACTTTTTGCTATTATGAACAACAATGCAGTAAACATCCTGGCAAATAAATCTGACACTATATCTGTAACTATTAAGTTAAATTACAAGAAGTAGAATTGCTGGATCAAAATATGTGCATATTTAAAGACTTTTATGCATAATGGTGCCTGCAGCTGTAGCCCTATGGCATCTGATCCCGTCAGATCTCGGAAGCTAAGCAGGGACGGGCCTGGTTAGTACCTGGATGGGAGACCGCCTGGGAACACCAGAAGCTGTAGGCTTGGGAGAAGGACCTGGCAACCCCCTCCCAAAAATCAATCTGCCATCGAAAACCCTATGAACAGCAGAGAAGCACTGACAATCATGTTTCCCCTGTTGTACAGAGGGTCGCTATGAATTGGATACTGACTCAACGGCACCTAACAACAACAAATGCATAATGGCAAACTATATCTCTTTTCCATCCTAGAGAAAGGAAGATGGAACTAGTTTATGTTCCCAACAGTAATGTGATAGAGTACCCCTGCCTTTACCCTTATCCTAGTATATATTACCATTTGTTTTATCTCCTTGATTCGACAGATGATTTGTTGTTGTTGTTAGGTGCCGTCGAGTCGGTATCCGACTCATAGCGACCCTCATAGGGTTTTCAATGGCTGACTGTTTCGGGATTGCCTTGGGAGTGGATTGCCAGGTCCTTCTCCCACTTTTGCGGTGCTGGGAATTGAACTCAGGACCTCAGAGACTGCAGCGCAGTGCTCTACCCACTGAGCTAAATCCCAGCCCGACAGATGATAGCTAGTACTTATTAGTGTTTTAATGTGAATTTATTTTATTACTAGAAAGGTTGTATTTGTTGCACATTTTTACATACATATTAGGCATTTTCTTTTGGTGATAAATTGCCTATTCCATATTTTGCCTATTGGTGTGTTCCTATTGGTGTGTTTTTTTCCTATAGATTTTCAAATCTTTATAAATTAGTGCTATTTCCCTATTATATATCAAATATATTGCAATTATTTTTCCAGTTGAGAATTCTTTAATTTTTCTGGGTGCGGGCAGTACATGCCTGTAATCCCAGTGACTCAGGAGGTGGATTTAGGAGGATTGTGAGTTCAAGGCCAGAGGCAGCCTGTGTAATTTAGTGAGACTGTCTCAGAATAAAAACTAAAAAATGGGCTGGAGGTGCAGCTCAGTGGTAGAGTGCTTGCAAAGTATACTTGAGGCCCTGGGTTCAAAAAACAAATTCTTTAATTTCCATGTGAGTAATTTGTTATTTTCCTTTGTGTACTGCCTTTGATTGCATATGCTTAGAAGTACCTTCCCCATGTTTTAAAATCCATGGGACAAATATGCTTAATTATTCATTTGTCTGTTCCCCACCCCCACTCCCACATATGGGGGTTGAACCCAGGGCCTTGCCCATATTTGGCAAGTGTTCTACCACTGAGCTGCACTCTCAGGCTCTTTTTTATTTTTTATCTTGAGAAAGAGTCTGCCTAAATTACAAGGCTGTTTCTGGCCTGCAAGTGCTGATCCTGCTGCGTTCACCTCTGGAGTTGCTGGGATTACAGACTTGCACCACCACACTCAGCTTCATTTGTCAATTTTTCTTAACTGTTTGTACAAGTTTATTCTTTAAAATAACTTTAGAATTATTTTTGTCAAGCTCCACCCTCATCTACCTTTAAAAAATTCCCTTTGGGATTTTGATTGAGGTTGCATTCAATGAATAGATTGATTTGGTAGAAAATTTATAAATTTATAATTTTATATTAGAATATAAGTTCTATGAGAGAAATTTGTATGTTTGGTTCTAGAATACTGTATCCTAGAATAGCATCTGACACATGGGAAGTACTTTAAAAATATTTGTAGGAATGAATTTTAAATATTTTCAGAAATGACAGATGTTTTCTATTTAATTCTTCTTTAATATCCATCAGAAAAGCTTTGTAGTAATTTTTACATAGTCCCTAATTCTTAACTTTATCCAGAAAATTTTAGGTAACTTTTTTAACTTTAAATGCACACACACACACACACAATGCATATACTATATTATATATAGTATATATGTTATATATACTATATAAAGTATATAATGTGTATTATTTATATTAGCATATGTTAATTCTTTTGTTTTTTGTATACAGAAAATCACAAACCTGCCAACAGTGTTCATCTTGCCTCTGTCATTCTAACATTTGCCTTTTGGTTTATTTTTCCAGTTTTCTCCTTTTATCCACTAGAACTTTCAGAACAATGTTTAATAATAGATTAGAGAGTGTTCATGCTTGTCTTGTTTCTGACTTTAATGGAAACTTTTAGCACAGATTTTGAGATAATTATACTTTATTATATTGAGGAAATGTCTTTTTATTCTAGTCCATTATAGGTCTTTCTCAGAAATGGATGTTGAGTCTTATAAAATGCATTTGGGGCATTTATTGATTTTTCTTTCCTTGAATAATTGTGATGAGTTATAGTAATAGATCTCTGAATATTGAACTTTTTTTTAATTTATGAAATAAGTAATTCCTGGTCCTCATGTATTCTTTTAAAAATATTATTCTGAATTTGATTTGCTAGAATTTTAACATGGATTTTCACATCCATATTCATGTGTGAGATTTGTCAGTGGTTCATTTCTAGGGCAGTCTTTAGGATTCATATTAAGGCTATAATTTCATAGCATGAACCAGGGTGATCCTACCTTTCTTTTTGCCCAGATGGAGTCTAAAGAAAATATGAAGTCCCGTCCTTGAAGATTTATTATTCACTCATAAAACCATCTGGATCTGGAACAGTTTTAAAGATTTTTGTCATTTTTTGCTATTATTGTATTTAATTCGTAGTTTGTTGTTGTGTTTTTTTTTTTTTTAATGAAGTTGGGTGCACCAATGTTCAGTGCATATATATTTATAATTGTTGCACCCTCTTGATTGATTGTTCCCTTTATTAATATGTAGTGAGTTTCTTTGTCTCTTTGGGCTGGTTTTAATCTGAGGTCTACATTGTCTGATATAAGGATGGCTACTACTCCTTTTTTTTGTCTTCCACTGGCTTGGTATATCAATTTCCATACTGTCACTTTTGGTCTAGGCGTGTCCTTGCCAGTGAGATATGTTTCCTGCAGAAAATAAATTGTTGGATCTTGTTTTTTAATCCATTTATTAATCTATATCTTTTAATTAGAAAGTTGTTGTTGTTGTTGTTGTTAGGTGCCATCAAGTCGGTATCCGACTCATAGCGACCCTACATACAACAGGCGAAACACTATGGTCAGTGCTTCTCTGCTGTTCATAGGGTTTTCAATGGCAGACTGATTTTTGGGAGGGGGTTGCCAGGTCCTTCTCCCAAGCCTACAGCTTCTGGTGTTCCCAGGCGGTCTCCCATCCAGGTACTAACCAGGCCGGTCCCTGCTTAGCTTCTGAGATCTGATGGGATCGGATGCCACAGGGCTACAGCTGCAGGCTAATTAGAAAGTTAAGACCGTTTATATTTGGAGTTATTATTGAGAGAGGGTTGCTGGTTCTCGTAATTGTTTTGAGTGTTTTCCTGGTTGGTTAATAAACTATTTGTTTCTTTCTCCCTTATTTATGTTCTGGATTTGATGGGTTTTGAGTTACACACAACTGATTCTTTCCTTGTTCTCTTTACTTTGTTCCCCCCATGAAGTTTATTTTTTTCCTATACTCTCATGGTGGAAACTTACTTTATTTCCCCTGTATGTGTAGGAATCCTTTAAGTATCTTTTGCAGTGCTGGCTTAGTGGCCATGTATTACTTTAATATGTGCTTATCTTAGAATGTCTTTATTCCCCATCAATTTTAAATGATAAGTTTGATGGACATAATAATCTTGGTGGGCAATTATTTACTTTCAGGGCTTGAAATATATAATTCCATCCTTTCCTAGATTTTAGAGTTTTTGTCTGATGTAATTCTGATGGGTATTCCTTTGTAAGTGAGTTCTTGTTTTTCTTTTGCAGCTTTTCATATTGTTTCTTTGTTCTGTAACCTTAACATTTTAATTATTATGTGTTGTAGGGAGGTTCTTTTCTGGTCATGCCTATTTGGTGTTCTAAATGCCTCTTGTGATTGAATGTCCATTTCTTTCCCCAGATTTGGAAATTTTTCTGTTATAATTTCAGTGAATAATCTTTCTATTCCTTTAGGTTTTTTCTTTTCTTTTCTTTTCTTCTGTTTTTTTTTTTTTTTTTTTTTTTTTTTTTTTTTTTTTTTTTTTTTTTTTTTTTTTTTTTTTTTTTTTTTTTTTTTTTTTTTTTTTTTTTTTTTTTTTTTTTTTTTTTTTTTTTTTTTTTTTTTTTTTTTTTTTTTTTTTTTT
>VMDO01001629.1:13259-60878 GCA_007922755.1 Pedetes capensis | reverse complement strand
GCCTCTGGTCTCGAATTTGCGGTCCTCCTGCCTTCGCCTCCCGAGCTGCTGAGATTACAGGTGTGCGCCACCGCGCCTGGCGCGCCTTTAGTTTTTAATCTCAGCTTCTTTTTACCCCAATGGATTCTTAGGTTTAGTCTCTTAATCATGTCCCAAAGTTCTTGAAAATTGTGGTCATGTCCTTTTATTTTTCTTTTTTATTGATATCCGAATGTAGTATTTCCTCAACCTTGTCTTCCATCCCTGATATTCTGTCTTCTGCTTCATCTAGTCTACTGGTGATGCTTTCCACTGTGTTTTTATTTGGTTTACTGAGTTTTTCATTTCTATGTTTTTTTGTTGTTGTTGTTTTTTTTTCAAAATCTCAATTTTCTTGCTAAATTTCTCATCCATTTTGCTGTCTTCTACATTGTTGACTCTCTGACATAGGTCTGGTATTCATTCATTTCCTTACTTCATTCATTTGATTATTTGTGTCCTCATTGAAGTCATTGATCATTTTTACAAGTAGACTTTTAAATTCTTTGGCATTTCAACTGCTTCAGTATCTTCGGATTCAGTGGTTAAAGAATCATGATCTTTTGGAGGAAATGTGCTGACTTGCTTTTTCATGTTTCTTGTGTTTCTGATTTGTGATTTGTGCATCTCCTTGGATGAGAGCTCCATTTCCCCTCCCTCCATGGGAAGCCATGGCTGAAGATGTGTCCTGCTCAGTCCTGTTCTGTGACCTGGGACCACCTTACAATCTCATCTGTGGTTTCTATGCTTCTCCAGACCTTCTTTCTTCAGAAAAGAGTTCATTCTTTCCTATTCTAATTCTTTTGTTTTACCATGTCACATGAAGGCTGCCTTTAATCTTCCATCTTCTTTACTTTTGGTTTCTTGTACACCTCCTATATTGCATTATCTTTTGGCCCTCTGTGGCTGTGTAACAGAGAAATCTCAGACAGCCTATTTTTGTTCCTGGGTAAATAACCAATTTTTTTTCTAGATGCTTAAAGATTTCTCCCTTATCTTTGCGTTTCAGAAATGTTGTCAGGAACCATATAATTTATTTGCCCTGAAATGTAATATGTCCTTGCAATTTATATGCATAGGTCTTTATTTCTATTCGGAAAAAGTTTCTTCTATTATATCATTGTTGATTGTCTATATGCTGGCTCTAGTCTTTCGCATATCCATTACATTTTATTGTTGTTTCCATGTCTTTGTCCTTATACTCTTACTTTTTTGAGAGACAAATAGAGCTTACCAGCACTCCTTTTGCTTCACCAATAAGCATCTAAAAGGAAGAGAGGTGGATGGCTGAAAATCTGATGAGTATATTTCCAGGTTATCAGAGGCACAGGATGTGGGGAGGAGAAATTCCTTATGTCTTGAGTTCAAGGCCAGATAGGTTGTTCTCTCTCTAGCTTTACTTGCCTTAGAACTTTATCTATTTGTTTGTTCATTTATTTATTTTGACATTAGTGTGTCCTTCAGTATTAGCTTTCAGGGAAGTTGTTGAGTTTTCATCTCTTTCTGCATTTGCTTGTTGTTGTTGTTGTTAGGTGCTGTCGAGTCGGTATCCGACTCATAGCGACCCTCATAGGGTTTTCAATGGCTGACTATTTTTCGGGATTGCCTTGGGAGTGGATTGCCAGGTCCTTCTCCCTTTTTTGCGGTGCTGGGACTTGAACTCAGGACCTCAGAGACTGCAGCGCAGCACTCTACCCACTGAGCTAAATCCCAGCCCCAACATTTGCTTAGGTACTTTGAATAAATTGCCTGGTTAGATTTGTGTCATAAAATATGGCATTCTGCCATCCTAATTCTCATGAGGCTGGCCAGCAAAGCATCCTTGATGTTAAGATTCTGAGAGTAGAGCATCAGGTAGAGCCCCCCTATTCTTGTCTCCAGCCTCTGAGTCCTGTGGGTGGGGTAATCTTCACAGCTGGAGCTCCACGGGGTGGGGAGAGGATGGCTGTCTTTGTGGCCAGACACAGAGGATATGATGGGTTGAGTGTTTTCAGAGATATTCAGCCTGCTGGCCATCATGGGTGCTCCATAGTTACTTTTAGGAGAAATATTTGAAGAACTTTGAGTCTTTAGACCTTCCTAACCACAGACCCCCTTCCTGACTTTGTCCAGTGCCTTACAATTTTGGTACATCCTCCCTTTTTGCTGCTAGTGATGAAGCAAAGAGGTAATCTTATGTGTAAGGTAATCTTATGTGTAAGAGAGGAGGAAAGGATCCAAGACCAGTCAATTGATATTAAAAATCCTTGACTTAGGAATTGTATTATTATTCTTGTTTGTGTAACTGGGCCTTTGTACAACTGCTGTCCCTGTCAACTATATTAGTGGACACATACCCAGGAGTGGTGTTATGTCTGGTTGACACAGGCCCTTTGGGTACATTTCCCTGACATAGGGTGTCTCAGGTATGCTCTGCTTGCCCAGCAGCACCCTATCCACTCTTATATTTGCAGACCATCCCATTATTTCAACTCATGACAACCCTGATGCAGAACATATATCACAGCGCACAGAAGGAGGTTTACAGAGATGGAGAAAGCTTCCAAAGAACGTTTCAGTCCATTAAAGTTTTTAATGGGCAGCTAGGAAAGGCAGAATCAGAAGGCTCTCAGCCAGACATCATTTTAAGCTAGAATTCATTGTTATTTATTCTTTTATTGGTTCATAGACACTAATACAAATGCAATGAATCTCAGATACATTCTACTGCCTTCCTGGAATATGGAGGCATGGTCATCATGGCTAATGGGATAGACTGGACAGGAACTCTTGGACCCTTTGAGTTCCTTGAGGACAAGACTGTCAACCCTCTAGGCCTACTTCCAAATCCCTGCCACCTTCCTCCAAAATACCCAGAAAAGCCATCACATAAGCAAGGGGCTACATGTCCAGAGAGGAGCAGACATGCCTAGACGGAGGCCTCAAGCCTTTTAGCCAACCCTGACTTCAGGGATTTATGACTCTCAAAAAGGACTCAGAAAAGTAAAAGAATTTTCTTCCTAGCCAATATAGCTTTCTCTATGCCCTATTTCCAAGTCACAGAAAAAGTTCTATTACATGATTTGGCTAAAATAACATGATAGTAGCAAGTCTAATGATTAGTAATTTCTTCATTAGAACTAACTGATGAAATATACTTAAATTTCCACTCAGAAATTTTTCTTCTTTTATTCAATGTCCATCTTTAGAGTTTATGGTAACCTTGGTATTCCAAGAACCGTTTATTCTGTGGCCTTGAGTATTGCCATAATTTTTTTACCAAGAGCAATGCCATGCTTACTCAAATGAGCAGAGGACTTTATTAGACAAAAATATCCATTCTATGGCCTTTCTCCCCCTGGGTTAGGATCAAATAATGTTTAATTCCCTGCCTGGGGATATTACTTGTCAATCATAGTCCCAGTGAGATGTAGAGAGGCCTAGGGCAAGGAATGGGCGGGTGGGAGAGAGCTGCACTATCCCCATCACTGTCTCTGCAGACTTCTCCATGATGACACCCATCAATGACCTCCACACCACTGACTCCTTGAATTTGGCCAAGGGGGAGCGGCTCATGAGGTGCAAGATCAGCAGTGTCTACCGACTCCTGGACCTCTACGGCTGGGCCCAGCTGAGCGACACCTATGTCACTGTGAGAAAAGCTCCTTGGATTGGGATGGAGTGCTGCATGTGGCCCCCACAAAATCCAAAGGGAGAACTCCTGACCCTTGGCGTGGCTATGGCACTGTTGCTAGCCTTTGGCCCAAATGCATTGGACTCTTCCAAGATTTCTAACCACTGTGGTTACCAAAATAAACAACCTAGTGGACACTTCTTTGGATGGAGACCAGGAACTCCTGAGTCTTGTATCTAATGCTGTTCTTGAAAATTATGAAATCCCTCTTGTAGCTCCATTTCCCAAGCTCTATATAAAGGCCAAATCCTCTTTGTCTCTTAGTGGTGGGGCAGAGGTAAGCGTTCATTAGAAGAAGACTTAGGCACAGTGGGCTCAGGGCAAGAAGAGATTCAAACACAGTGTCCCTGGAAATGTCCCCTCTCCTGATTTGCCCCTGAGAATCTGCCTTTCTTTCAGTTGAGAGTGAGCAAGGAACAGGACCACTTCCTGATCAGCCCTAAGGGGGTTTCCTGCAGTGAAGTCACCGCATCCAGCCTGGTGAGTACAGTCTGGCTTCTCATTGCCAGTCCTTATCAAGATGAAAGCACCAGTCTGACCCTACAGCTACGGGCTATCTCCAAATGAGCCACTGTTCTGTCCTATCCCCTATGGAGCTCAAAATCTAATGGAGCACAGAAGACATATGGAATGAACTGAACACCCAGAGCATGATGTGACCAAGAAACCAAAATGCAAGGTGCAGGCAGCAAGCATAGTGGGTAGGAGAAGGGAGAGGAGATGGGGCTGGAGCCCTCTGGGCAGATTTGTCAAATGACTGAGCCTGGGATTGGACCACATGACTTGAGAGTTGGGGACCTTTCTATGTGAGGATACATTAGAAGAAGAGCCAAAGCAATGTAAGATTCATCTGGCTGGGACTGGTAGAGATTGCTTCTGAGTCCCTCTCAGTCCTGTTCCTTTTATATGGGGTGGATGACACTTCCAGAAGGTGGTATAGCTGTGGAAAGATTTCTGGGTGGGAGGAAGAAAGTGGCGGAAAAGACTATCTCGAAGGAGAAAGGGCCAAGTCCTTCTCAGAGTGTGAGTTGCAGCTTCTGAGCCATGTGCCTGGGGGAGGAAGACAGGTAAAAGGTCCAAATACTCCTCAGTCACAAGTCCAGGCTGATGAAGCCACATGCTGTCTTGGCAGGACATGACCTCAAGGATGACCAAGGCCACCCTATAGTGGCTTGTGTATGATGCCCAGAAAGAGGCAGTGATCCAAATACAGGATGGTCAAGTGAGAACTGGGGCCACAGAGACAAGGACAACACAATCTCTGTCTTTACAGCCTTCGTGGTCTGGTGGGGGATGATGGGCAAGGTAGTCAGTGATTCAAACTCAGAGTGAAGAGTAATCCAGGGGAGCTGAAAGAGGTGGAGGGGTGGGGAAAGAGGCTTTTAACTGAAGTGATGGTGCTTAAGGGGAGTCCTCGTGAGCCAGCAGGGTAAGCTGACTCAGGCCATTTGGCAAGGGAGAGTCTGCAGAGGTCTTGTGTCCTCAGCAAGAGCGCAGCGTGCACAAAGCCTGGACAGATGGGAGATCCCAGTGCTCCGGGAGGAAGGGCAAGCAGCGAGTCTGGCTCAAATGTTTGGTATCTAAACATGAGGCTGGGGAGGGAGTAGTGACCTGATGATAAGCAGCATGGAAGGCCTCATTCCAGCATTTTGACTTATTCTGCTGGACATGCAGAGCCACTTGACGTGTTATAGCAGACGAATGATGTGATCAGGTTCCCATTGTACAGAGAGGGGGCCATCTCAGAGAGGGAATTCTGAACAGGAAATCATTGGGTTAAGGAGCCTGAGGCAAGAGAGTTGCTGCCATTTCCAGGGTGAGGTCACATCAAGGTCATGTTTATTTTATAAGATTCACTTAAAGTAGAACTTCGTGTGAGGGGCTTTGTTGAACATCTTACACTTCCACTTAAGCAGGTGAGATCAGTAGTATGCCCCCACCCCTACCCTGCCTTACCCCCAGAGTCTGTCTTCTTCCTTTGGTCCCTATCTCCTCTGTAGGCCTTTCTGGGATGGGTGTGGCAGGCAATTTGTGCTGTATGCTAGATTCTGGATGTCATGAGTGCTTCAGTGTTTTTTGGTTTTGGTTTTGGTTTTTTTCAATACTTGAGGATTAAACCCAAGGTCTCACACATACTTTTGCAAGTGCTCTACCAATGAGCTGCATCCCCACCCCCAGCCAATTTTTGATTTTTTTTTTTTTTTGTCTTGAGACAGGGTCTTGCTAAGTTATACAGGCTGCCTCTGGCCTCCAACCTGCTGTGCTCCTGCCTCTACTTTCTGAGTTGCTGGGATTACAGGTGTGAGCCACTGTGCCTGGCTCAAGTGCTTCAGTTTCAGGGGCCAAAGTTGTAGTGATTTTCAGAAACTATCATCTAGCTTGGTGGTGTCCAGAGAACAATTTAGTAAGTTAGGTTAAGTACCTGCTATAGGGAGATTGCACTTGGGAACCTGGGGGTGTGTTCAGTAAGAACATTAGGAGGATCTTGTCTCAGGGTTTGGTCTGTATTAGGTGATTTGGGTTTCTGAGGGGACATGGTTGGAGTATGTGCTGTGAAGATTTACGGATAATTCTAAAATTGGATATTTTACCAATTCCTATCCAAGAAGCTTGGGGCATGGAGCAAGCCTGTAGCTGTCATTGGTAAGGAAGCAGCAATTCTTCTTACTAGCCAGCAGAGGGGGGTGTTAGTCATTTTCGCACTTGCACAGTGTTGTTTTTGTCTGGACTTGGACATGGTTATGGCCATTTGTTTTATATCACAGTCACAAAGTGACTTTCTCTGATTATGGTGTTCTGTGAAATTATTTGTTAAGTAGGGAATACTATGACCAGCTACCATCTTGCCCTGCCTCCCATCCCATTCTTGCTTGCTGTCTCTTATACACACAGTACTCACACATGAGCGTGTGATCTTTTAGTCATTATACCTACTAGCCTCTTGGAGTCAAAAGTAGGATATACAACTAGTGGCTTTTTCCCTCTTATCCTTTCATGCCTAGCTTTTTGTTGATTGGTAAACGGGTAAGTGGGTATTGTATACCATTCTATTTACCTATATAAATCATTGTAAAATTTTTATGAAGTGGTTCAGCTTAGCTATGACTTCCTCTGGGAAGGCTTCTGATCCTCCTATTCTGGGATTAAATATACCTGGCTGCCTCTAGAGAATTCTGTCAATGACTCGCTTCTGGATCCTTGCTATGCCAAGTGGGGTCTGTGGACCATGTCATGGGAAATTGTTTGAAATGCAGACTCTACTATGAATCAGAATCTGCATTTGGACAAGCTCTCCAGGTGATTCACATGCACAGGAGTGTCTGAGAAATGCTGCTCTAGCATTTTCCATGCTGAGTTATAACCATCTCTTACCCCTTAATTCTGTACACTTGTCAAGGCCAGGACCCAAGTCATTGTCCCCCAACACCAAGGGCAGCTGTTGTTCCTGGGTTCTGGAGTGAGTGAATGTAAGTGGAGGCAAGTGCTGGGAGAGGAGTGAGGTGCCTGCCTGCCTTGTGGCTCTGACTCTCTCTTCTTCCCTGGCCCAGATCAAGGTGAACATCCTGGGAGAGGTGGTGGAGAAGGGCAGCAGCTGCTTCCCAGTGGACACCACGGGGTTCTGTCTGCACTCAGCCATCTACGCGGCCAGACCTGATGTGCGGTGCGTCATCCACCTGCACACACCGGCCACAGCAGCGGTGAGTGGGGTCCTCCTGGTGCTATGAGCTCTCCATCCAGCATCACACTCCCTTCATGGCAGCCAGACCCCAGGTACCCGTTTCTCTGACATCTTCCCTGAGGGAAGACATAAGCCATCTGAGGTATAGCAATCTCATCATGTAAAACAGATCCAGAAAGATGTGGAACTCGGGCTAAGGTGAAGAGAGGATGTCCAATCTAGAAACCTTCTTCCTGTCCCTGTTTCTACCTACCAAAGTCTTAGCATAAGGTAAGATGTGGATTGTCCCTTCTACTGCATCTCCTTCCAGCCATGCATAGAAGCTGGGGAACTCCTCAGGAAACCACACCTTCTACATTTCTACTCAATTCAGGCCTGTTGGGTGCTTATTGTCCCTGTCCCCATACAACCCAGGCTCTGGGAGGAGAGATCTTGACAGGGGACAACAAACTGGTAGGAACCTGGACTGCCCATTGTTCCAGAGTTCAGGGTAGTCAAGAGCTGGTGGCAGGAGTCAGAAAAACTGGGGGAGAGTAGAAAGAAAGACCTCAAGGAGCAGGTTGTCCTCCAAGGGTCTCTGGCTATTTCTGCAAGTATATCCAGGACACTGCAATGTTGTCACTTGGAGAAATAGTAGACAACCAGTTCTGGGTGCTGCCTCAACTCTCACTCCATCCTGCTGACCAAGGACACACCTACAGGAGCAGAGCAGGCTTGTCACCTGCCTGTTGTTTTGGTCATAAGCACTCAGACCTCCCCAAATTGGGACCAAGACTCAGTGATACATTGGCATCAGCCCACCCTGCTTAGCATGTGTTTTTTAGAGCCTGAGGCTGACTCATTGAGCAGAGGGAGGGAGGGAGGGAGGGAGGGCCCTTCCACACCTTCCCATGTTCCTTGCTTTTTGTAAGAGGTGGCAGTGGGGGTTACAACCTGGGTTTTAACTCTGCTCCCTGGCACTCCTACTGCCCAGTGCCATAAAGTGGGGTTTTTCAGTGGTTTTCCCTGTAAGCAGGACTTCAAACACACACACACACACACACAGACACACACACACACACGGTTCAGATTTGGGTGCAGGTTTGCAGGGTTCTGGTTTGGTTTAGGTTTGGGTTTAGAATTTTAATCCTATGTGCAGATAGATGAATAAAATTATTTTCCATGTTTTTTCTTTCAATTTTTATGTTTAACAAAATAGCCAATGTTGCACAAACCAAAAACCAACAAAAACAACAACAAAGAAAAAAACATTAAAAGCTGAAGTAAACCCGTTTTTTTTTGTTTTTTTTTTTTTTTTTTTTTTTTTTTTTTTCCCTCCACTGGGTTCAGGTTCAGATTCAGGTTCAGAAAAAAAACTTTTAAATGCTTGAACCAGAAGGTGTTCAGGGTTTGAGTCTGGGTTTTGTTTGAAGACCTGCTATCTATATAGGATTTAAACTTAGAACTGAAGCAAATCTGAACCCTCTAAGTTTTATTTAATGTGTTGAACCTGTCCCCAAACCTGTGCACCTGAAGCCCTGCCTGTTAGTGAGGAGACATGGCCGTTTCTGCACTGAAACAAAGGCTGAAGGGCTCGGCTAACCCATGCCAGGGAATTGGGATCCTGCTTCATCCCAGACTGGTTCAAACTCTACCACATCTGCCTCTTCCAGGAGGTGCAAGGCAAGAGCAAAGCTGGGGGCAGGGCAGCCGTAGCTCTCCTGAGTATATTCTCCTCCTCAGTTCTAACAGCCAGAGTGTTGGTGTGAAAACAGTAATGGAAAGCCATTAGAGCCCACAGTGTGCAAGCAGCCAGGTGTGTGTGTGTGTGTGTGTGAGAGAGAGAGAGAGAGAGTGTGTGTGTGTGTGAGTGAGGGAAGGCCTTTCTCATGTGCCTGCTTCCCGTACTTTAACAACCCCAGAGCAGAAGGCAGATGTGCTCTGAGGCTGGGCTGCAGATACAAGGCATCCACTGTCTCCCTACAGGTGTCAGCCATGAAATGTGGCCTCCTGCCTGTCTCCCACAATGCCCTCCTGGTGGGGGACATGGCCTATTACGACTTCAATGGGGAAATGGAGCAAGAAGCTGATCGCATCGACCTGCAGAAGTGCCTTGGACCCACCTGCAAGGTTGGCTCAGCTCCTCCAGGAAGATGCTCTGGAATGGCGTTGTCAAAAGCTGATATACCAAAACACTAGAGAATGTTTAGCTGTTGTGGATAATTTTTTTAATACAAAAAAAGAAAGAAATCAAAAAAATCTATCACTCTACTCTAAGATTTGATGCATCCCTTAAGTATATTCACATATACTTACAAAACTGGGTACATAAAATAAGTTCTCCTTTTTCCCCTTAGCAATATATACTAAATACCATTGTATGTCATTAAATAGTTTTCTCTGTCACTGTCTTAAGTTATATCTCATTATGTGAATAACTGTGCCATCATTTATATGAACAGTCCTCTGTGGCTGGATATTAGGTCTGTTCTCCTCTAACTCCTAATTTTCTCTTACTGTAACCAACATTATGATGAGAATTGTTTCAGCTAAATCTTTCTGTGTGCTTGAGGTGATTTCCTTAGGACAAATTTCTTGGGGGTGTGCATTTTTCAGTTGTGACTTCATATTGCCCAGTTGCCCCCAACAAAGAATTCTCCTCTGCCCTGCCCCTGGGCCTAATATAGAAGATTCTATGTCCCTGCACCTGCAGCCGTACCACTGTGGTATCTGATCCCGCCAGATCTCAGAAGCTAAGCAGGGTCAGACCTAGTTAGTACTTGTATAGGAGACCACCCAGGAACACAAAGTGCTGTAGGCTTGGGAGAAGAACCTGGCAACCCACTCCCAAAAACCAATCAGCCATTGAAGACCCTATGAGTAGCAGAGAAGCACTGACAGTAGTGTTTCATTGGTTGTACATAGGGTTGCTATGAGTCAGACACTGATTCGATGGCACCTAACAACAACAACAACATGTCCCTGCTGTCTATCCAAACTTCAGTGTTATGGCAGCTATGTGTATATGTATTAATTAATTCATTCACTCTCTCATTCATTCCATTTATTTGCTGCCAACTTGCTAGAGGAAAATAGACCCTCATCATTGCTTGGCTCGAGTCTAATGCACTATCTTATAACAGCTCAGAATTGGGGGTGGTCAGTTCAGTATATAAGAGGTTTGAAATGGAGCCTGGGTTAGTGGTTGCTTGCTGCCACCCTTACAAGGCACTCATTGCCTGGGTCACTTCCCGTCTGAGTTCCTGCCGCCCCATCTCTAACTCTGGTGACAAATCCTCCCTCTCTCTCTCTCTCTCTCTCTCTCTCTCTCTCTCTCTCAATTCCTCCAAAGCGTCCTTACCACTCCTGGGAGAGAGTTGAGATGTGGACACATCTATGAAGTGCTACAAGAATTTGAAAAATTCAGGCATTGCCCAAAGAAACCAACCAAGCTATATAGTCTCAGTCCAAAAATGCCTTTTCAGATACTTAGACAGGGATGGTTTGGTTTAAAAATACATGTAGCATAGCATTGGAGTGTTTGCTTAGGGAGAATGAAGAAAGAATTGGGGGAAGGGCTCTGGGATTGGATATGGAAATTTATCTATATAAAATGAAAAATCTCTCTTAAGAGTAAAGTTTCAAAGGTTTACATTTAATTGGCCATTTCCTCCTCCACAGATCCTGGTGCTAAGAAACCATGGTGTGGTTGCTCTAGGTGACACTGTAGAGGAGGCATTTTATAAGGTCTTCCACCTGCAGGCTGCCTGTGAGATACAGGTAAGTGATGTCCTCTGGGGAGTGGGCCCAGGAGTTGGCTCTAACAGGGTGTTAATGGTGGTAGCCCTGCTGGCTATGAGTCAGGGTGTCTTTTGAGTCTGACTGCCTAAAAATCTTAACCTATTTCTCTATCTTGGCATCACCTTACACTTCTGAAGTTTCACACTTAGAGACAGTTCTGTACCTTGGCAAAGTTTATTACTATTGTCTAATAACCGTCACCAGGCTCTTGGGGCATATAGCCCAGGAGAGGGAGCCACTTGGGCTCATCAGCTAGAAGGGAAGAGACTGTCACAGGGTGTATACAAGTCCTTACCATGCCCATATGCTATCTGGGTATGCCTGCTACACCTAGCTGTGTCCATGGATGCACAGAGGGTGAAATAGGGGTGGGAGTGCGCAAAGGCTAGGAGCATGGTCAGATCTGGAAAGAGAAGTGGGCAGTAGGCCAATTGGAGTGCTAACGTGGCAACCTGAGCCAGCCCTTCATGCTCTCCCCTAACTGGTGAGGAATGGGGTGGGTGGGGAAGGTTGGTGATTCTAAGAACCTATATAGGAGCTGGTGGAGAGGCAATGGGGCAAGAGAAAACTGATTGGATTCTGTAGACCACAAGGCAAGTGGGGCTCAGCCAAGGCCACATTACTCCGGTGCAAGTTGCTGGGGTGAGGAGCCCTGCCCAGCCCTGGGAAGACTCGTTGCCAGACCAACTGGGCTCCATCATCCTCAGCTCTGGCTGCATGTCCTTGGGGAGGGGACTTGCCCTCTGTGAGCCTGTCTTCTCACCTGTAGGCATGAGCCCAAGAGGATTGCTATGAGAATAGGGCTTTTCAGACAAGAAAAGTTGTTCTGGGTGGTTTTAGGACTTAGTTGACAGAAGGGGAGACTGGATGCTCTAGGATGAGCCAGCTCTTTGCAGAGCCTTCTTAGAGCCCCTTCTGGCTGGCCCAGCAGAGCAGTGTCTGATGAAGCACCACCTGCCATTCACTCCATGTCACTCAGGAAAGAATGAGATCAGCCTAGCAGTATTGCTAGTGGCGGCACCCAGATGTGCCCTTGTCACAGGTTTTAGAGGATTATGTTGAAATGATGTCATGAAGCCAGTGATGCAGAAGTCTTATAGGAAGTGGTATGAAACTCCCTCCTCTTGCCTAAAATTGCAGTATCAGAACGAGAGACCATGGGGAAGGTGGGCATAGGACCCAGGTGGCGCCTTTCTGGTGTGGTGCCCACCTCACCAAACAAGGATGCTGGCCTGAACTCTGACGACCAACTGGTATGAGAACCTGGTGGTATCTCTGCTATAAAGGGAAGCCACTTGCCTGTCCCCCTACCAGGGCTCTTAAGGACACTCTACCTCTCCTCTGGAAAAGAGGCTTCTGTGAGAAAATAGCTCATGGGAAAACCTCATCTCTTCACAAAGACATCCCAGCCCTAAACATGGATGGGGAATGATACCCTCGCCTCCCCCACAGTGAAGTGGTCCTCTCCCAGGATCCTGACCCCAGAAGTGGCCACTGGGCAATCCTACCAAAGGCAGAATAGCCATCTGCAATCAAAGGGCAGAGCTACTGGCCCGTGTCTCTGACAGCCCCCTTGGCTGCTGTCACTTTCTGCTCAGAACTGTTTTGATGTGACCTTGTTAAAGTACCTCAGGCAGTGCAGGCAACTAACCCCCAGAAGAGCTCCAATGGGTTTTTTGCCCAGCTGGTGGGGTAGAGAGCTTTCTAGAAGGAGGAATGGTGCTAGGAGAGGTGGAAGATTAGATCAGAGGTTGGTGGATCAGGACATAAAAGAGCAGAGGGAGCAGCGATCTGCTGGTTTTGTTGGCATTGCACCTGGCCATTTGACCAGCATGGACACCACTGAAGCTGTATTCCCGCTGCCAGCCCAGTTTTCTCCCTCAGTGACCTTGGCAAACAAGCAGACATGGCTGTGGTCATGTTTGTAGTTCAAGGCTGAATGCCTTTTCAGCTCTCCTGGGACAGTGTTATCTTTGCTTCCCATCATTTTGGGGTTCCAGGAAACTGGGTCATCCCTCGCTGAGGCAGGCAGCTCTCTTGCTCTGCTCACAGGCAAATGGGAAGAAGTGCAGGCAATTCTCCATCTGCCACACATTGCTGTGGAAACTGGTGCGGAAGAGGGAGGTGGGAGGAGGCAGCTCTTGTGAGGTTGTAGGCTCTTCTCTGCCTCCCGCCTTGTCCATTAGTGCCCAGTCCTGGGGATGCTGCAAGCTGGTATTCATTTATCAGTAACATTCACGTGACTCTCCTCGGGTTCTAGGGTTATGCTAGGTACTTTACAACCATTACCTTAAAGATGTCTCACAAGGAGGGTACTGCTATTTCCATCTTACAGATGAGGAAACAGGCATCAAAATGGTAATGAGCTGCTCACAGTCACACAGTGAAGAAGGGGCAGGGCAAACCCAGGCTGCCAGGCAGCCCTTAAATGCTCCCTTGCACAGCTTCTGCAGGGCAGTAGGGGTAGCGGGAATAGTTGCACGGACACGTGGAAATGTGTCTTGGGTAAAAAAGAGTGTGGGAAACATTCTTGCTTCCTCCTCTTCCCAGGGAAATGGGGTTAATCTGGGGAAGGCTGCCTGGCTGACCTCCAGGAAGTAATGTAAGGACATCTGCTAAGTGGCTCTTTGGCTCCTCACAGGTTCATAGGCTTGGATTTGTCAGCAGGCTAAATGTGTCCTTTTGTTTTCAGTAAAAAATAACTGTCACTGAATACCCAAAAACTATAAGTCTGTAATCATAGCAGCTCCCCTGTAGTATGCAGGCTTACATGAGATATCCAGGCTTATTCAAGATGTGAGCATATTAATGTGCACTGCAGAGCACCTTGCTCAGTAGTAAGACTAACAGTAAAAGCCACTCTGTCTCTGTGGCTGGACTTATCCAGGAAGCAAAATCCTAGCCAATTAGATCCAGGTAGTGGATATGTGAAGGTCAATAGAATGTACTGTTAGGTGAGCATGGGATTGAAAATTAAGGGAGTTAGCCAAATAAATGAATGTTTGTAGGATTATTCTAAAGTTGCCTGCTGGACTCATATACCTCTTGTCCTAATACCCAAGCCCACTGCCTGAAACTACCTGCATATCTCTTCTCCATGGAGCATCAACAGTGGGGCAAACACTCCAGGTCTTGGGTGAAAGCTGTCCAGCCCCTACACAGTGCTTCCCTGTGTGTGTGCTGTCAACTGTTGATCCTTTTTCTGGGTTTGCTTGACCAGCTAATCTTGTCACAGAGGATGTATTCTTCCTGTAGACCTGCTGACCCCTCCATCAGGTTACACTCAAAGTTCACTGGCCTAAAATGTAGCCTATTTCATTCAAGTGACAGACCTGGGTGGGGGGTGTATTTCAAATGTACACAAAAACACAGAAAATAACATAATAAACGCCCATTTCCCACCACTCAGATTTAACAAATATTAGTGGCAATTTGCTTCAAATAGTTTACTCTGGAAGAAACAAAATATTACAGACAAGAATTGATGTTCCCGGCCTGGGGTTGTAACTCAGTGGTAGAGTGACTGCTTAGCATGTGCATGACCCTGGGTTCTATCCCCAACACTGCAAAGGAACGAACAAACAAAAGAATTGAAAAGTTCCCTTTGGAACCTTTTCCAATCTTATCTTCTCTCTTTCCCTCACTAGAAATCACAATTCTAAGCTGGTTTATATCCCAGGTAACTTTTCAGTCCTCTGTGTTGTTTTATTCCTAAGGCTTAACACTCCTTCTTTCTTTTTCTCTATGGTTTCTAAGAACTGAGGTCAGGAAAGGAATTACTGATACCTTATTCCTTGGAAATGGGTGGTTGCCCAACAAGTTTGGGGTGGTTTTTCTGTTTCCCAGACCCTTCTGGTTTCTAAGTTCTTCTCTGTGGCCCCACTGTCCTGTTGCACACTGGATCACAAGCAGGGACAAGGATCCTGTGCATATGGGCTAAGGGCTCTCTGTTGCTTGCTGCAGGTGTCAGCTCTGTCCAGCGCCGGAGGAGTGGAGAACCTCATCCTTCTGGAGCAGGAGAAGCACCGGCCCCATGAGGTTGGCTCTGTGCAGTGGGCTGGGAGCACCTTTGGGCCCATGCAGAAGAGCCGGCTGGGGGAGCATGAGTTTGAGGCCCTGATGAGGATGCTAGACAACCTGGTGAGTCCCCTGCCATTGCCCTTCCAAGCCAGTTCACAGAGTCTTAGTCCCCAGAACTAGGAAGTACAAGGCATTAGGGGAATCATGATTAAGTTGTTGAAAGCTTCATTGATGAGCAGTTTGATTTAGAATTTGTGATAATTCTTTTTTTTTTTTCTTTTGTTTTTTTTCTTTTTGTTACTGGGGATCGAACCCTGGGCTTCACACCCTCTAGCCAAGCACTCTACCACTGAGCTACATCTCCAGACCTAGAATTTGTGATAATTCTAATAGTAGTTTTTTTCTCTCTCTCTTTTCCTTCCTTCCTTCCTTCCTTCCTTCTATACTTCCTTCTTTCCTTATATTCTTCCTTCTTTCCTTCCTCCTTCCTTCCCTCCCTCCCTCCTTCCTTTCTTTTCTTTCTTTCCTTTCTTTTTGAACCCAAGGCCTCATGCATGCAATTGCTCTACCACTGAGCTGCACCCCTAACCCCCTTTTTCTATTTTTTTTTTTTATGCTGCCTCTGGCCTCAAACTCATGATCCTCCTGCCTTAGCCTTCCGAGTAGCTGGGATTATAAGCATGCACCATGGTGCCTAACCAGTAGTTTTCTGCAATGATGGCCTTTGCCACTCCTACTAAATGCTGCGGATGCCATTGTATCTGCAGAGTGCTCTATAAGAAGTAGTAATCCAGTAAATACCTCTTATATTCAGAGCCTTTCTTACATTGGGCTTAGTTCACATCTCATGAAGTTAGTCCTGCCTTTCTCATTTCATGACTTTGATGCAGAAAGCACATAGTACAACAAATTTTCTTATTCTTGGGCAGGAGCTTTATAACAATATCCTATTGCAATAATGAATGAATGTATCAGTCATATATGGAATTAAACTGGTAGGTGTCTAGAAATGGGTTGGTTCATTAAAGGACACAAAAGTTTTTTAGACATTCTTCCTTTTTCTAGAGACAAACAACTTCACTGCTGATATAAGATACAAATAGGATAAATTAAGGGGCTGGGATTTAGCTCAGTGGGTAGAGCGCTGTGCTGCAGTCTCTGAGGTCCTGAGTTCAATTCCCAGCACCGCAAAAATGGGAGAAGGACCTGGCAATCCATTCCCAAGGCAATCCCGAAACAGTCAGCCATTGAAAACCCTAGGAGGGTCGCTATGAGTCGGATACCGACTTGACGGCACCTAACAACAACAACAACAAGGATAAATTAAAGAATAGGGAAGCATAGGCCATGAGAAACTAATTGCAGTAAGAGACTAGAGTGTCCTAGATTGCTCAGAGAAGTGAAAGATGAAATCCATCTTCATGATATTTCTGTGTGGTTCATTTCCCGTGTCCTCATTATTACTGCTTTTGTCAAGGATATTGAAATAATTAATACTCTTTGCCTACTTTCATTTCCTTCAAGCCATCTTTATTGCCAGGCTGACCATGAGAGTCACTTTGTAATGATGAAAGTTGCAATCTACAATGAAAATGCAACTTTTGACACCATTTGGACTAGATGGTTTCATATAGGAATTCTTTCAGACCTTTAAGAAACAGACAGTACTTATGACATTTGAAATGTTTCAGAGAAGAGTGAAAGAAGAATACTAAACCATAACAATTGTAATACATTCACACTAATTTGACTTTTAATGTTGATGAAAGATACTGCCTGAAAACTAGCAGGTGGTATCAGCATAACATTAGAATTATAATATACAATAACTGAGGGCTCATTCTTAGAATTTAAGGATAGTTTAATAGTATAAATCTCCTAAATGTATTTCATGATATTGAAGAGTCAAAGGACAAAATTTTTTGATCATTTTTAATCAATATCCAAAGGTATTTGATAAAAATTTAACATCAACTTATAAAAATAATAGCTATCAACTAGAATAGGACACTTATTTAACAGGGTTAAAATGATTTTTTCTTAAAACAAGAGCCAATATCATGGTGAAGCACTAGAAGTATTTCCATTGAAACAAAACAATAAATCCTGCTGTTAGCATTATTATTTAATATAATTTTTGGATAATAATGGAACTCAGTCCCAAGCAGTTAGATATAAAAATAAGAGGTATACATATAGAAGAAACAAGATTACTCCTCTTTACAAATAATATGGTGACATGCCTATAAAGTAAAAAAAGTCAACTGAAAAAAAATTAGAAGCACTGAGAATATTTTAGGTGGTCACTTATGAACATATATCCAATAGGGTTTTTTAGGGGAATGCTGTGGCACACACTTATAATCCCATCAATTCAAGAGGCTGAGGCAGGAAGATTATGAGTTCCACACCAGATGCAGCTTGAGCGACTTAATGAGATCCTATCTCAAACTAAAAAGAATAAAGAGGGACTGAAGTTATAGCTCAAGGCACAAGCCCTGGGTTCAACCCCCAATTACTATAAAAAAAAATGTCATGCTGGGGATCAAACTCAGGGTCTCGAGTATGCTAGGCAAACTTTCTATCCCTGAGCTGTATTCCAGTCAAAAGTCAGTAGTTTTTATATCTTAAAACTAACTGCTTTGAAAATATAAGAGGGGTGGGGGACATAGCTCAGAGGTAGAGCACTTGTCTAGCCTCCATGACAGGTAAGAGTTTGATCCCCAGCACTGCAAAATAATAATAATAAATAATAATAATAATTAATAATAATAATAGAAGATAATCCTACATGAAAATATAGCAAAATCATAACCATTAATCAGATGTCATTTAAAACTGGGCATGGCAGTCCACACCTGTAATCCCAGCACATAGAAGGCTGAGGCAGAATGACAAGTTAGAGGCAGCCTAGCCTACAAAACAAGACTGTATCTCAAAACAACAAAAAATATATGTACACACACTAGGAGTGCTAAAAATGTATACACATTTAAAGCAATGTTATCTATGTATTACCTTTAGAACTTGAATACTTGAATTATGGTAGCAATGTGTAGTATGATGTTCTGGATTATATTTCTATCATATGACAACAGCATATGATACATTCTTTTTTTAATTAGTATTTATACATGTTAGTGGGGTACAGAACAATATGTCAACTGATACGTTCTTAAGCCAACAAAATGGATAGTTTTTGTCTGAAGATGTGTATACATGTTTTGGCAAACTGTGTGTGTGTCTGTACATGTGTGTGTAAAATATGTAATTATATATATAAATATAAACATAAATATATATTTATATATTTTATATATAATATAATGTGTGTGTGTGTGTGTGTGTGTGTGTGTGTGTGTGTGTGTGTGTGGAGAGAGAGAGAGAGAGAGAGAGAGTGTGTGTGTGTGTGTCAGAAAAATACCTCAATGCCATTTTAATTTTAAAAAGAAAAGAAGCAGGCAAGGAGAGTCGAGCTTTGCCCTGGCAAGTGCCAGACTTCCTGAGCATTTGTTCTCACTGAGCATCCATCAGCTTTGGCTTTGTAGACATGGTCTTGTGTAGGCAACAAGGACGTTCTAGAGTCAGATTTCAGGATTCCAGGTTGAAAATACTTAAGCTTCAGAGTTAAGGAAGGGAGAGGTGACTGTTGTACTGGGAAGCATCTAAGAGTCCTGTAACCCAGAACATACCACTGTCCAAATAAAAGTGTACGTCTGAATGGGGCCCAGGCATTGGTGTCTTTTAAAGCTCTCTGGATGATTTCCATGTGCACCCAGGGTTAAGAACCACTGGACTTGATACAGTCTGGAACTCTGAGTAAGGAACCTACCTGTGTCCACAGGTTCTAGGGATTCTCTCAGTCCTGGTTAGAAGGCTTATTGGAGACCAGCCAGAGGAGCAGTTCTGAAATACAGCAGAGGTGTGGCAAGGCCTAGGTTGTCCTATGGAGATTTGGGGTTAAACTGAGTCCTCTAAATGGAAAGGGACAAAGTGAGTATGTGAGTCCACGTGCATGTACCAACCTTTTACTTCCACAATAAGTGGTTCTGTTTTTGTCCTTTTTAGGGCTACAGAACAGGTTACACATACCGCCACCCCTTTGTCCAAGAGAAAACCAAACACAAAAGTGAGGTGGAGATCCCAGCCACAGTTACAGCCTTCGTGTTTGAGGAGGATGGTGCCCCGGTCCCCGCCCTGCGACAGCATGCTCAGAAGCAGCAAAAGGAGAAGACCCGCTGGCTCAACACGCCCAACACCTACTTGCGTGTCAACGTGGCTGATGAGGTCCAGAGGAGCATGGGCAGCCCCCGGCCCAAGACCACAGTAAGGGAGAACCAGGATGGCCCAGGGGGAGAGAGGGTGGGCTGCACTGAAGGGGTGAGCAGCTTCCCAGGGAAACCTCACTGTGCCCAGGTTCCTGCACTTACCTCTTAGCACTTCCTGTTGGGCCTCTGGTAGCAGCAGCTCAGGCCCCCTGAGCCCCTCACTGCCTCTTTCTTATACCTTTGCCCTGAGGCTTTGGGTCTGAGGGGCAGATTTCTCCAGAGGGCAGCCAGACCAGGCCACTCGCACCATCAGCACAAGACCCGGAGCATTTGGATTTTGCTTCTTGTCTCTAAATCCTTGAGAAATTTCTTGGGAAATTCCTGGGAGGGGCATCCACATTCATCCTGTAGATCTGATGCAAACCCAGGAGTAGGTAGGATCATTGAGTATATTAAGTTACCATCTCTTAGCCCCTCTTTCTCTCCCACATACACACAGACCCTCAATTTGATTTTTCATTAACACAAAAGTAGCTGGCAGTCAAGCAGAATGAAACGACACGGAGCCCTCAAAATTCAAATCCAGTTACCTGACACTGAATCTCAAGTGGTGGCCTGTCCAAGCTGGTCACCAAGGTCTGCCCCATACTCTCCAGTCTTTTTTATGGCTTGGAGGACCTTTGGCCACTGGGTCATCGGTCACCCATCTCTGCTCTGGGAGACAGACATGAAAGTGACCCAAGAGAAGAGAGTATCTCTGAATTGTCTTGCTGACCCTCCATGTAGGCTGATGGGCCTAGATATTAAGGGGAGACTTGTGGCCCTTGTTCCTTTCTTTACCCACCTGGCCTTGTCTTGTGCAGTGGATGAAGGCTGATGAGGTGGAGAAATCTAGCAGTGGCATGCCCATACGGATTGAAAACCCAAACCAATTTGTGCCTCTCTACACTGACCCCCAAGAAGTGCTGGACATGAGGAACAAGGTATGGTAGTGGCTGTTTGTCTCACCCTCATCTCTCAGAAGGGGATCACAAGCCTGTAAACACAAGCCAAGTTCCCAGGAGGCACCCAACTCCCCAGCACCTCCGATGAGCCACAGGAGAAGGAAATTACCACATATGGACATGCAGTCCTACATAGCCCCTTTACGTACCAGGGTGCTTGGCTTTACCCATTAGATGTGTCTGAAAGACCTGCCCACAAACTGAATTTTTATGAATTCTATGCCCTTTTCCTTTTGGCTTATTTTCAAGATTTCAAGAGCCTTTGTATTTATTTTTGGACTTTTTCCTGACAGTTCACTCACTCACATTTCTAATGTTACTTTACAAATGTGAGTTCTAGCAGATCACTTCCATTAGTCCAGCAGCTCCCAGCTCAGTGTATGGCCCAGGCCCTGGCAGCACTTGGTTCAGATTCCCCAGGCACTGAATCCCCAAACCCCTCAGGATCCAGATTCAGCAGGTATGGAGTGGCCCAGAAATCTGTAATTAAAGAAAATTCCTCAGGGGCTGCTTCTTGTTAGGTGCCGTTGAGTCAGATCTGATTCATAGCAACCCTAAACACAGCAGAACAAAACGCTACCCAACACTGTGCCTTTTTTGTGTTTGAGCCCATTGTTGCAACCACTATGTTTCTTAGTATTTTGAGTTGTGCCACACTAGCAAAAGGAGGTCCCAGGGGCTTTACTCCATTCCTTTCATTAAGGTCTACTCTACTTTGAGGAGGCAACTCTTCCCTGGTCATTTCTTGAACACCTTTGAGCCTGAGGGGTTGATTTTCTGGGACAATATTTGTCAGTCCTTCTCTGCTATTCATAGGGTTTTCAGTGGCTAATTGTTTCAGGAGTGGGCTGCTGGGTCCTCCCTCGTCTGTCTTAATCTGGAAGCTCAGCTGAAACCTGTCCACCATGGGTGGCCCTGCCGAAATACTGGTGGCTGAGCTTTCAGCACCATAACAACATCCAAGCCCCCACAGCATGGTAACTGACAGACACATGGGGGCAGGGGCTTCTTAGGAGCATTATAATTTGAGACCCTCACCAAAAGACCTGCTCTGCTTCCTTCCCTCTTCACCTCTTAGAACCAATTCTTGGAGTTAATGAAAATTTGGTCTTATACATGAATTGTAAATTGCTCTGGAACTGGCATAGGGACCGTCTCTTAGTGTGGAGAATAGAGGAGACAGGCTCACTCACCACCAGAGGACCTTTCCAGACCTGTCGCAGGCCATGCTGGACCTCAGTATGGTTCCTCCATATTCTAACACTGAACCCACCTTCTCCCTTTCCACACAGATTCGGGAACAAAATCGACAAGATGTGAAGTCAGCAGGGCCTCAGTCCCAGCTCCTGGCGAGCGTCATTGCTGAGAAGAGCCGAAGCCCGGTACAGGAGAGGCTGCCCCTGGCTGGAGGGGACGTGTGTTTACCTTCTGGGGCTGGGCAGCAGGACCCCTGAGTCCTCCTACCACACTTCCCTATGATCCTGGGCGCTGGGGCTCTTGCTGCAAAGTGGACGGCCACCTCCCAGGGGGCTGCGGGGTCCTAGGAGGACAGCATCTAATTACCCCATAAGCACTGGAGCATCTAATCACCCCATAAGCACTGGGTCTGGAGCAGCAGCACAGCTGCCCTTGGAAGTGCCGCTGGCCAGCCCCATACCTTCTCCCATGGAACTCCACTTGGCCCTCTATTAGTGCCCCATGGGGGGTTGGTGTCTCCCAGGAGCCCCAGGCCTGCCGGGCCCAGAGTGTTTCTGACCTCTCTGTGTGGATATGGCATCATCCAGCCAGAGCTCTGGGAAGATGTTCCTGACCCACAGAGAGGAGAGGCGTGTAAGGAGGACCTGTGCTCCTATGGGATGGGGAGGGCACTTGATTGCCCACACAAACCCACTTAGTGGTAGGAAGCATAAAGTGATTGTTTTTGTGCTTGAGGTAGACCAGTGTCTCATGTAGTGCTTAGCAATAGCTCAGAGTTCTGGCTTGTGTTTGAAATCATCACTGCTCATGCATGGTAGCAATGGGCATGGTGTTTCCCTTAGCAGTAAGAAATAGGAAGCACAGGACATGCTGCTCTCTACAGAGCCGACTGAGATGATGTGGCAGTTTCAGATCAGGCTGCAGCCCTTGAGGTGGGGGCTCACTGGCAGCAGTGTCAACATGACATCCTCACACTCACCTGACTCAGCTAAGGGGAGGAGCACTGAATGTGCCACAGGGTCAAGGCTAGGCGAAAGATCAACACAGTGAGCAAAATTGTCAAAACCCAGCTCTCTCATTTATACCAAGTGTTCTCCTTAGAGCCCTCTCCTTAGGATCCTGGTCTTGAATTCTTCTTTGGCTCCCTGATTCTCTGCAATAGGCCTGCCGCTGCCCCCTTTTGGAAGGAGCCGGGGGCCTATCATCAGATGCCCTGACCACTCTGTTCTCGCTTTCCCCTTGGCTTCACTTTCCTTTGCTCCTCCCCAGCTTCAGAGCACTGCTTTCTCACACAAGATGAGGATGCTGTCTTAGGATAAAGGGCTGTGGAGTCTGAATTTCAGTCCCTGCCTTGGGCTAGAGGGCCAGAGGATTCCTGAAGCTTACAGTGTCCAGCTGGTCAGTTCCCCAGAGCCAGGGGCCCCACAGAGGTGGTGAAATGGACAATTTTGCCAATGTCCCTGCAGAGACCTACAGAACAGGCGGGTTGAAGATCTGAGACTCAGGACCTTGGCCCCTTTGTCACTTATGACTGCAAATCAGGACTAACTGCTTGGACTGAACTCCGAAGCCGCTGTCTTCTGCATATGATTTAATGCTGTGTTGTGGCTTGCACTGCTGTTAGGGGATGGGGATGGGCAGTGGGGGGAATGGCTGGCATGATGCTTGCTCAAGCCAATGCTTGCTGGGCTTTGGCTGACTGACTTTGGGCCACCAACTGTATTTGCATAGTAATGGCTTGGAAGTATCCATAGAAGGGACTGCAATAAAGGTGTGTCTTCCTTCTGCTTGGGAGCATCCTTGGATTTTATTTCAGGGGTGAAGGATAGAACCTCCATATTCATGCAGGTAGTTGCAAATCTGGGTCTGGAGATGAGCTAGCAATGGGGAGGGACGAACGCCCTACCCTAAGGCCCTGAGCTGTTTCTAAGTTGCTGCATGCCAGGCCAGCCCTAGCAAGACTGCTGGCAGCCACCCAAGTCTGAAAGGAAGCTCGGGACCAGGCCCTGGCCCCCACCGCAGTGGTCAGAGAGCGACACACACTCTGGTTAACTTTCAGTCTACAGAGAGCCAGCTGATGTCCAAGGGCGACGCAGACACCAAAGATGATTCAGAGGAGACAGTGCCCAACCCCTTCAGCCAACTCACTGACCAGGAGCTGGAGGAGTACAAGAAAGAGGTGGAGAGGAAGAAACTAGAACTGGATGGTAAGTAACCCAGGGGCATGTGGCTTCAGAACCCCCCAGGCCAGAGGGGAGAGCTCAGGCCGCCCAGTTAGGACCTTCTGGCCCCCTCACCAAATCGTATTCCTATTAGCAGAATGCTGTTAATCACAATATTGCCCCTCATGGCTCTGTGCCTCACAGTTACATAGTGCCTTCATGACCACATTTGACCTCTCATCTTGTATAAAGGAGGTAATACTTTTAAAGTACTTAGAATAGTGCCTGTAATTATGGCTTAAGTTGATAGATATTGGATAAATGTTAGCTATAATAAGAGCACAATAGTCATATTTATTACTAACGACCTATCAGGTCTGGTGTAAGCCTTTCAGCTTGGCAGTTAGAACCCTCCATAAGCTGACACCTTTATGTCTTTTCTCGCCCCTCCTTGATTTCAAGGTCTTTAGTCAAGCCCGTCTCTCCATGGTGACGTCCAAATGTTCACACTCATGACAGCTTGCATGCCCTGGTTCATGCTTTTGTCCCTTCCTGGTGCTATTTCCCTTTGTGGGTAGCCTGATCAAAGTCATCAATACTGCCAGCTCCATTTCAAGTCTCTTTTCTAGCTATGAAGGCCTTCTTGCCATACTCCCTACTCCACCCATATTGAGCTGTCCCTTCTTGCCTCAAAAGCACATGGGGTCTGAGACACATAATTCAGCCTTCAGTTGTGTCTATGAAGTTAAGCTGTCACTTCCCAGGGCAAGATCCTTCTCTACTCCTCTCCCACCCAAGGTCAGTCATCTTCCTAGGTACAATACAAGCCCCTTCCTGGCTTCTTGGGGATTGAATATGCCTATTTGCTCTTTGCTCTTTCTCCCTAGGGTTTGTGTAGACACCTCCCCCCCCACCCCCCGCAAAAGAGCAAATTAGCTAAGTTAACTAGAAGTTAGTTACATGAAAACACCCCATGGTTGTTTTTAAGGGGAGTCAGTGGTTTGGGGCTCCACTCTTGTCCAGTTGATGTGCTTGTCTGGCTGGTCATCTTCTGAGACAGGACAAGAGAGCCAGGCTCTGGTCTGTACAGAAGGGCGCTCTCCTATTGTCTTGCTGTCCACATCAGCAGTAACACAGTCCATTAGCAAAAGTGCTTTGATGAAGGAAGCAACATCACTCTTGCTTTTTCCACTTGCCTCTCTGTGGAAGTAGCAGAAATGAAAAAACACTTAGGAAGGGCAGTTAACCCAGCCAGGAGAAATGATGACCAAGTAGAAAAAGCACTGCTTTTCATGCATGTGTGCTCTCTCCTGTCCTCCCCTCTCCTCATCTCACTTCTTCTTTTACCTGTATGCTGAGGTGGTTTTGTATATTCTCAGGTGAGAAGGATGCTGCCACAGAGGAGCCTGGCTCACCTGTGAAGTCAGTGCCTGCTTCTCCAGCACAGAGCCCTGCAAAGGCAGAGACGAAGAGCCCCGCGGTCTCTCCTTCCAAATCTGCAGAGGGTGAGTGGAGCTGAGCAGGCAGGCTGGAAGAGAAGGGAGAAGCATCCACCTGGGAAAGGTGTCTATGTGGGAGGACCCCCTACTGCAGCTACCTGCCTTTCAACAGGTGCTGCCCCTCATTGGAAAAACTCCCCTCTGCTATTTCTAGAGAATCTGAACAATTTTCAATTTGTTCCACTTGGAAGCTACGATAATATACCTTACAACTAAGCCCTGCCAAACATTGATGAATGAACCAGTGGTTGACCCATAGCCTCATCACTTCCATCTGAGACCCGCTGGCTAATGGACCTTTCCAGATGACTAGCTGTGTTCTCAGACTTTAATGTGCATAGAGGCCACCTGAGGAGCTTGTTAAAATGAAGGGTCTGCTCCATTTGTTCTGGGATAGGGCCTCAGGCTGCATTGCCCGGGTGAGGCAGATGTTGTCATTCTTGACCTTATCTCCACATTGGAATCACTTGGGGAGCTTTAGAGTCCTGTTGCTTGGAGCATAGCCCCAGCATTTCTGACTTAAATGGTTCTTCTGGGGTGAGAATTGGGGAGGGAATGCCACCTGGACTTGTCAAATCTTTCCAGGGGTAACCAAAATGTACACCAGGTTGAGAACAGCTTGATATACAGAGACACTAGTTTAGAGAACGGAATTCTACACTACTAATTTTAGCAAATCAGGTAACTATTCTGTGTCTCAGTTTCCTTGTTTGTCAAATGGGGTTATGAATGTTTTCCTTGTTTAAGGTTCTTACATGTTTAAGGGAAGTGTTGATGAAAGCATACTTTGAGTAAAAGCACAATTTAAATGTAAGATCCAGTTATAGTTGTGATTAAGAATATACATATGGTGGACAATGATAGTGTTATAGTCCCTAGCTACCTAAGTCATACAAGTGTCTGTAATAAACTCCTGGAGTCATCCTAGGACAGGACCACTGCTCCCCTGGGTCTCTCAGAGACCCCCACAAGAGAGGGCTGCATTGCCTCCAAAGAGCAGCACTTGGTGGCCAGCTGGGAGTGGTCCTATGCATGATTTTAATAGAATCTCCACCCTGAGTCCCCCAAGAAGCCAATTGCTGCCTTGAGTGCAGGTCCACCATGACCAGAGGAAACCCATCTGCTTGAGGCCAGAGTCCCAAGTGGATGTCCCCTGACCATCTGTGTTCATTGTGTCTCATCGTGGTGTTGTATTGTCAACCTGTCTCCACGTCTTCCTTTCTTTTCCTATTTGTGCCTTCATCAAAGGAATTTCCTCCGATTCTGAATACTTGTCTCTGTAGTAAGTATAGAGAGGCTGTTTACTAACTCATTCTAACACTTGCAATGGGGGAGGGAGGAGTTCTTCAAAAGAAATCTATTTCTCCCAATTTTATTTTACTATTTAATTTTTTGCAACTCCCAACCCCGCCTTTGGGAGATTTTCTGGATATAAAAATTCATGGGCAGTTATACCTGCACTAGCATGAACTAGGCTTCCCTGTGAGAGATGTATCTATACATACATAAGGCACACACATCCAGAAGAACCGGCTCCCACAGCGAGAGGCAGTTGAGCCACTCTCCACATGCCTACAACAGCATGCTGTGGCCTACAGGAGCCATCCCTGCTCCAAATGCACAGGCACCTTGAAGGACCCCATGGCCTCTCCTTGGCCTTCAGGCCAGAGCCTGAATGCCTTTGGGGACCAGCTGCTTCATAGGGCTGTGCAGGCAGCCTGGCCTTCCTAGGCTCTTCAGCATCTATTAGGACATGTTTACCGTGGCATAAAGAAAACCCAGGGCTGGAGAGGAGGCTCATGTCAGGCATGGGACAAAGGGTCCCACTCCTGGGTGACCCTAGGAAAGTCCTACAAGGGATAGAGTGTAGGAGGAGTGTGTGATAGATGGGATAACTATTAACCCACCACCTGACACCATACCACTGGAGCAGAATTCCTCATTCTCTGTGGTCCAAGTCACATGCCCCTGGAGGGACACACTGTGCTAGAGTTGTTAGAATAACAGAAGTCATGGTCTTCCCTGAAGACACTTCCTGTGCCACAGACAGAGCTGGGAAGCATGGCTACCTTGAAGCAGACCCTGCATAATGAGGGCATGAGCTGCAGTTGCGTGGGGTGACCAGTGTGGGGTGGGGCTGGGTGCCCTTGGACAGCTCCAGGGGTCAGACAGTGCTGACCCAATGGGCAGCATCTACACTCTCATCTACAGCTTACCCATCAGATTAGGTGGGTTTTTTCAATCATTTGTCACTGTGATTTCAAATCCTCTTGTGTTGAGTCACCTTAGTTAATTTCACTCCTCCTCTGTGTCCCTGACTCCTACCCATCACCCTCTCTGAAGGAGACTCCTACAATCCCCTTCCTGTATATCTAGCTGCTTTGCTGCCACCTTCTCTGTGACTAGCCCATGACTGATCCCTGTCGCTGCTGATTCCTTCCCCCAGGGAACCCCAGGAACTACTCACTCAGCCTGTAAAGAAATTGCACTATATTTGACATCAGATGGTCAGCTCTGCCACTGCATAATTTAGCCATCTCAAATAAGTTACTTAAAAGCACTGAAGAACAAGAGATTAACACAAATCCTTGTTCTTCCTAACTCACAGCATTGTTGTCAGGGTAAAATGGGCTAAAGAGTATAAAAAACTTTGTAATGTGCTTACATAAATTAGTTCTTATTATGTACCATGTTCTTTGAATTGTGAGGAGTAATACCTGCAAGTTTTGGGATGGCTTGTTATGCAGTACTAGATAATTATTAAATCACAGTACAGAATAAGAACTAGTTTTATTGAAAGTATTTCCGTGGATTGACTGGATTTGGCTGGATTTAGCTTCATGGTTCTTCTATTCCATATGATGTCAGCTAGGGCTTCAGTCAGCTGGGAGCTTGACTAGGCCAGAACTTCTGCATAGAGAGAATGACATGTTCATGTGTTTGGGACCTTGGCAGGGGCAGCCAGAGCTGTGGGCTCAGCTGGGATGCTAGAGTGGCTTAGTCTCTCTCCCCTGTTCTCTCTTTTCCTCCCCCTTCCTTTCCTCTCCCCCCTCTCCCTCTCTTTTCTTTCGTCCTTCCTTCCTCTTTCTCTCATATGATCTCAGGGCCTCTCCACATTTCTGTCAGGATAGTTGGACTTTATACATGGTAGCCTAGGTCTGCCAAAACAGAAGTTTCCAGGCCTTCTTAAGTCTTTAGCCTGAGGCTGGCTCTCCAGCACTTCCTCTATATTCTAGTGGTATGGTGAGCCACAAGGTCAGCTTGGTTTGAGGGTGGGAGGAGACAACACCAGCACCGCTCACTGGGGCCATAATTGCACACCAGCTACACTTTACACTGAAAGTATATTTGGGCACTCACATTGGTCCCAACCACGGTGAGTGGATGGGAATTATAGAGAGTCTACATGCACCTGATTATGATGAGCTCTACTTGCCTGTCAGTGGTGCTGTCTCAGTCCTTGGGGGAGGTAAATGTGGGAGAAGACATGTCATTCTAAACCCATGTTTCTCAGTGTGCAGCCAGTGAGACTTTTGTATCAGAATCACCTGAGGACTTGTTAAAAATATAAATTTCATGGACTTGGACTGGCAGATAAAAATGGGGGGGCTGTCTGGGGGTGGTAGCCAGGAAGCTAGGGAGTGGGCATTCCTGGCAGGGGACTATATCATAGTTCTCCAGAGAAATAGAACCAATAGGGCATATACAGATATTTGAAAAGAGGCTTATTAGGGAATTGCTTCACATGATTGTGGAGGCTGAGGACCATGACAGATTGTCTCCCAGCTGGCAAACCAGGAATGCTAGCAGTACAATCCATTCTCCGTGTAAAGTTTTTGGAACTGACAGTTCCATGTTTGAAAGCAGGAGAAAGTGGATGTCCCAGCTCAAAGAGAGAGAGAGTTTGCCTTCCTCCACCTTCTTGTTCTGGCTGGGGTTTAGCTCAGTTGGTAGAGTGCTTGCTCTGCGTGCTCTGAGGCCCTGGGTCTAATCCCTAGCACCAAAAAATGGGAAATGGACCTAGCAGCCCACTCCTTAAACAATCAGCCATTGAAAACTCCATGAATAGCAGAGAAGGATTAACGTAGTGCTGGGCATGGCAATGTGTCAGGTAATATTTTGTTCTATTATACATTGGGTTGCTTTGAGCCGGACCTGACTTGATGGCACCTAACAACAATACATTCTTGTTCTAGTTGGGCCCTTAACAGATTGGATGACACCCAACCATATTGAGAAGGGAAGATCTTCTTTACTTGATCTACCAAGTGCTAACCTCTTCCAGAAACACCTTCACATACATACCCCAAAATAATATTTTACAAGCTGTTTGGGGACTCTCTTAACTCAGTCATGTTAACACATAAAATTAACCATCACAGGAATATTGGTAGACCAGAAGAAAATGAGTGTTTGTAGGCTGTGGAATAGTAGGAAATGAAATCTGAAAGGTAGACTGTCCAAAAAAGCACCACCCTTCCTTCTAGAAGTCTCCCTTATCCTCCAGTCTCTAGAAGCCTTTCAACCCTTTGCCCCAGTCCAGAGGGTCTTGAAATGAACTTGGCTTTCCCAAGTCCAGTCTTGCCCCAGATCACCTGCTCTCCTAATTTCTTTTCTCTCCCTCTGCTCTTTGGTCACCATCCTTGGACAGAGCCCCCAACTTTCCACCCTCTTCCCCATTCCACTCAGTCCACAATGTTCCCTATTCCCAGAGCCCTAAGAACCCCACCGAAGAGAGAAAGCCAGTGGCTCTCACAGGGTGGGATCCCTCCCAGCCTACTCTTCAAGCTTAACTCTCCTGAGCTATCAACAGAGGAAGGGTTTAGGCTCTCAAAGCCAGTCTTTAATACTTTGCAATGCACATTTCTTTCTGGAGGCCTGTCCACTGGTGCCTCTCTTAGCCATAGAACCCTCCAGTGATCTCTATCCTAATACTTGAGGGAACCTACCTTCTCTAACTCCATATTTGCCACCATTCCCTGAACAAGTCACCATGAGGAAGTTCTCTGAGGTCATCGTGGTCCACTGGATGTGGTCCTGGTTTTCTACATGGAGAGAAGAACCTTGTTGCTCATCTATCTAAAGGAGGACGCATACCAGGGGCTGAGGTGGATGAGGTTGACAGCAGAGCAGGTACCGGTGAAGGGACATGGATAGGGGCATGGTGGAAGGGCCCCATTAGAGTGAAGACACTCATTGTCACCAGGGCATAAAATGACACTGGAATAGAAAGTGGAAGCCCCTCTTCCCCACAGATGGGTTGTGCAGTTATAAGATAAGTGCTGAAGTCATCTTAGAGGGAGAGCAACGGGCGTCAAGCTTAAGAAACATATCCTACAGTGCCTGCAATGAGGGTCTGGATTGAAGCTGCAGAGCCATGGGAGGTACAAGAGCCCAGAAAGATGGGAGTGAGGACCAGGGGAGTAGGGACAGGGGACACAAGGCAGCACTGGGGCTGGTGTGTTTACGTAGATGGATCCAGTGCAGCCTAGAAGGCTCAGGCCGGGACAGGCAAGAGAAGTTGAGGTGATGATATTGGCTTGGCTAGAAAAAACCCATTTGCACATTCATTTATTTACTCTCACCACTTAACTATCCAGGGGCTCTGCAGACATTTTCTGAGTACCTTCTGGGAGTCCATTACATTGATAATTAGTCTTTTCCTACTTTAGTTTAGAGAGGGGAGGAGATAGACATGAAGAAAAATAAAATAGTTGTGATAGTTTCACAATTGCTATGATGGAAGTTTGTACAGTGGAGGGCAGGGCTTCACACTGCAAAAATTTGAGTTCAGGTTTGGGTGCAAGTCCAACACACTAAAATTTAGAGGGTTCAGGTTCTGTGTGTGTTCAGTTTTAAATCCTATGTGTAGATAAGCAGGGCTTCACACAAAACTCAAACCCACTGAACTTGTTCTGGGTCAAGCATTTAAAAAAAACTTTTCTGAACCTGAATCTGAGCCAAAACTTGGTGAAAAATTGGGTTCAAGTTCAACTTTTAAATCTTTTCTGTCATTAGGTTGGTGGTTTTTCTTTTCTTTTCTTTTCTTTTCTTTTTTTCTGTACTTGAGGGTTGAATGCAGGGCCTTGCACTTACTTTGCAAGTATTCTACCACTGGGTTGCATCCTCAGCCCATTTTTTAATTTTTTATCTTGAGACAGGGTCGTGCTAAGTTACACAGGCTGCCTCTGGCCTTGAACCTGCAGTCTTCCTGTCTCTGCCTCCCAAGTTGGTGGAATTATAAGCGTGAGCCACAATGCCTGGCTCATTAGCTATTTTAACATGCATAAAAATTGAAAAAAATTATTCATCTATGTACACATAGGTTAAAATTTTAAACCCAAACCAAATCGAACCTGAAACTTTTATATTCTAATATAGTGAACCCACCTCCAAACATGAACCCAATTTTTTTGCAGGTTTGAATCCCTGATGGAGGTAGAAAGGTAAATTCCATGTGGAGGTAGGAGTGGGGATCAGGAAAGACTTTAAGGAAGACAAAACATTCAGATTGATCCATTTTATCAGGTAAAGTTTGGGGACACAGAGGTGAGAGAGAAAGGACTTCGAGACAGCAGGAAACAGGTTGGGATAACAGGGAGGGGCTTAGGGAGTGGAAGGTTGAGGAGGTTGAAGAAGAGAGTGGGCGGAGAAAGGGTTGTTAAGACTGACATCTGTCACCAGGTGACAGCCACAGGAATACATGGGGGAAGGAGGGAACTGGAGTGGGCAGTAGAAGTGAGGACACTGGAGACCTGGGCAGCTGAATGATGACAGGACACCAGCCAGGCAGTGGGAAGAATGGGATTCAGTGGTCACACTCTGGTGCTAAGAGGAAGATCATCTTCAGAGGTGTCTGGAGAGGACTTTGGCTTTCCAGTTTGAGAAGTTTCATAGCTCTATAAGGCCTCGTTATGGGGAGATCTTGCTCGGGTAGTTAAGTCAGCCCATTCTAACTGTCTTCAGTTTACCCTCATCCAGCCCATCCTCCATGTAACCAAATATTCCTCCATTCATCCTGTCGGACTCTAGCCTTCTAAAACATATTTCTTCACCCACTTCTGTAACACTGGCTACACCCTCCTCCCCTGCCCACGTTCCCTCTTATGATGTGGAAACACGTGCACCACACTCACATACACCCACCACACTCTGACACCACACATACACACTCACATGCACACACCACGTATACATGCGCCGGCCTCCTCATGTGTACTCACACACCACCCAGCTCACATATGCTCACCACCACACGTGTTCACATGTGCTCATAGGTCACACACCACACACTGACACACTCATGAGGTGCCAAGAACACTGGATGGAAGTTATGGCCTGAGGCTGCCTACCTCTGTACAATCACACTCAGGTTTTAGTTGTGAGGTGGAGAGGAGGGAGCCAGGGGATCTTTACACCACTTTCTACTTTTCAAAGTTTGTGGCTTTACAATGTTCTCTCTTCCCTCTTTACCCAGGCACCTCAAAGCTTACATAGAAGAAGGGTGGGTGAAGGACAAGTGGCAGCCAGAGGGTTGAGTTTCTGGGGTAAGAGCAGCTATGCCCTTAAATATGGCACCTGGCACTCTCCAAGCAGAATAGAGAGCTGGGCCCTGATGACAGCTGGATGATCCGACCTCTTGGGCTGACCCTATGTCATGGAAATGCAGGGTCCATGTGGCACAGGGATTCCTTGCTCCCTCTGCCTTCCCCTCTCTGCTCCATACTTTCCTAAGTTCTTCACTGATGTAGGATATAGAATGAATCTGGAAACATGTGAGTTCTGTGTTTTTATTGGTGAAACTGAGCTGCTAGTAACATTTCTTAGGTGCTCTACTGAGGGATACGTGACATGTGCTCCTACTCCCAAGACCTTCTGTCTTCCCTGTGTGCATCTCCTTGTTCCAGGCCTAGGAATATTCTGAACTGACTCTATGCTGAGCCTCTGGCATGTTCAGGCGTGATATTTGTTTAAATGTGTAGACCAGAGCCCAGAGTTACTGCTCTGTCCAGGGTGTGTTCCCCAGGGCAGGCCACATGGAAGGGACGTGGGTTTTGTGTGAGAACCCCAACCTTTCTGCCTCTGAGATCCCTGATTCCTGCCCCATGTCTGTCTGCCCTTCCCATTGCTCTAGACTTACTGAATAGAACTGCCTAGGAGTGGTTCTGTTGGCCCCAGGTGGACAATCTCACCTGAACAAAATCTTACAAGTCACGTCTTTTGATCTTTTTCTAGAAGATGCTAAGACGACAGAAATAAGCAAATCCACCACCGAGCCTGAAATAGCCCAGCCAGAAGGGGTGGTGGTCAACGGGAGGGAGGAAGAGCAGACTGCAGAGGAAATCCTCAGCAGAGGCCTGAGCCAGATGACCACCAACGCTGACACGGATGTGGATACCTCCAAGGACAAAACCGAGTCGGTCACCAGCGGCCCCATGTCCCCAGAGGGGTCACCTTCCAAGTCTCCCTCAAAGAAGAAAAAGAAATTCCGAACCCCCTCCTTCCTGAAAAAGAGCAAAAAGAAGGAGAAAGTGGAGTCCTGATTTGTGGCACCATGGACTCCCAGGGACATATTCTCCCTCCTCCCCTTTCCTTCTCCCTCCTCCCCTTTCCTTCTCCTTTCCTCTTCTTTTCTCCATCCTCTCCTTCCCTTCTCCCAACTCTGTCCCTGGAAGCACAGGGCCAAGGAGGGGTAGAATAGAACCTGGGATTACACTAAGAGGGGAACTTAGAGATCACTGGCCAACCCCTCATTCTATAGTTACCCCAGAGAAACCAGGTGACTTGCCCAAGGTCATGCAGCTAGTTAGTGGCAGAGCCTGCACTAGAGTTCAGGCCTCCTGACTCCCAGTCCAGTGCTCTTTACACTGTACAACACTGCCTACTTGTGGCCGCCTTTGTTAGGATGTTGCCCTCCAATCTGAGCCTAGAACAGGAAGTCCAGAAATGGGCCATGGGTTCTCACAGGCTCAGACTAAATCAGATAGGTTGAGTCTTCCCCCTGAGTAAGGTCCTTCTCTGCCCAGGAGCCCAATGTCCTGTGATGGAGCTGTCTCCACATTAAAAAGTCTTGCTTCTCTTTTCCATTTTGGGTCCCTTTCCTGATGCTCAAAGTAACCAGACAAATTAACCCATCCCCTCTAATAGAAGAAGTTAATCTTTGTTCCCAAGGCTGATGGCTTAGCTTGTACATCCCCAAACACTAACCCTGAGCTTTCTTCATGGAACCTCTTTAATGATGAATGGAAGAGTTGTAAGAGTTGGCAGACATATGGGCAAGCCAAGTAGGCCTGATGATTTGGGAAGGTTTAATCAGTATGAGAGGTCAGGAACTTGACCTGTTTGTATCGTGCATCTCAAGTGCTTCAAAACTAAAGCCAAACTTAGCATAAGGAAAAGTTGTCATGTGCTCAGGGCAGAAATTTTGGGAATTTAAATCCTCTGTTGGCTTTGAGTTGTACAAGGATGATCAAAATAGCACAGGAAATGCTATGCCTTCCCAGCTTTGCACGATACACAGAGCAATGCAGCTTTTCCTGCCTCACTTTTGTCTGGCAGTCAGGTATTCCCTGACCATTCCGTAAATGCAGCAGTACTTGCTCTCAGATAAGAACTGGCATCTCATTCTTGGCACCTTGATCTTGGCTCCTTTCTGGATCCAACTTGGAGTCAGTCTGGGTCCAGCAGAGGAGAATCAGAAATGAGTTCCTCAGGATGAATCCTCTTAGACCAGCTCTCAGAGGAATGTGTGGTGTCCCAGGCCCTGTCATTTTCTGTCCATCCTAGAGCCTGGTAATAGCCACAGCTATTACTTAAATGCCAACACTACTTTTCATATTCTTCCATGGGGTATTGATTAGTGAATGGTGTTGGCTCCTAGACAATCCATTCTCTTGAAAGCACAGTGTCTTCAAAGAATATTTCTCCTTTTTGTCCTAATTATTGTAAAAATATTTTTGAAGTTTCTTAATCGTAGCTATCATTTTTGAGTACTTCCTATCCATTAACACTGTGCGGGCTTCACATAAATTAAATCCTCGAACCCTCATCATCCTATGAGGTAGAGAAGATCATTCCCATTTTATGATGAGGAAACAGAACCCCTAAAAGGATCCTTGACTTGCTGAGTAAGATCTGGAGTTTGGATTTGAACCTGGGTCAGTCTGAGCACTGAGCCATTGCTCTTAATAGCTACAGTAAATGGACAATTTAATCCCCAAGGGTGATATTGTTTCAGTCCATGAGCCATTTCTGTGACTGGTCTCTAGTGCATGATGTCAGCAATAGGAATGAAAGTAAGAAACCAAATTCAATTCCTGGGGAATGTGGACCATGGGATGCCAATGTGGACATTCTGACAAAGGAGAGGTGAGAGCCTTTGATTGGGGCAGGAACCACCACCCATTGTTGGCTATTTCTTGAAGAGGGAGGAAACTGACATATGACCAAGGAAAACGCCATGCTAAAAACCTAGTGCAGACTCCTAACTGCTGCCCCTGGCCCACTTTCTCTGTTCTGCTCCCTGGTGGGTCAAGTTTCATGATGGACAACCCAGTGGTCAGGGGCATGAATGCCTCAGAAAACTCTGTCATATGAGAAATGCCTTTAAAAGCCAATCCTTTGAAGCCTTCTTTAAAAAAGAAATAGATTTCAAATTTATTCACCTTTTTATAATATTTGCTAAGCATCCACTTTGCATCAGGCATTATGATGACATTAAAAGAAAGCAATCATAACTAGAATAATAAGTGGCAAACAAATGAGAGACGGGGGGAGTGGACTTGACCTCAGATACAGCTTTTTGTGTTTGAGTGCTTGTTGCTCACAGATGATGTCGATCAAGTCTGCACCCAAAAAGTTCTCTTTATTCCCTTTGCAAGAGTGAGGCCTCATTTAGGCGAACATGTCAGAACCTTGCTGGAGCATCGTCCTTGGAATTTATGCCCTGAGCTGCCCTTCATATTGACCAATTTGTTCATTCCTCACGTATTCATAAAACACATTGAGATTGGGTTACTGGGAAGGTATGGGACTGGCACATAGTCCATCCCCTCGAGAGATTCATGAGTATAGGAGATGCGTGGACAAATTACAAAACAAGCAGGGGTATAGAGGTGGTGGAAGGAAGCAGTGACTGGCAATCTTGGGGGCCAGAGAAGCCTTCCTGAAAGGAGCAATGCCAGAATTCGTTTTGCAAAACAAAGATTTTCTAAAAGAACAAAAAAGTAATCAGGATATTCCACAGTAGGGAAGAATATGCCCAAAGGTGTGGGAAAGTGAACTGGACAGTGCAGAATTGCCAGAGCTTAAAGGGTAAGACAGGTGGTTGGTTTTACAAATAGATAGGACTGGGTCATAAAGAAACTTGTTAAAAGTGTGGAGGACCTGGATTTTATCATGTAAGGAGGTGGGAGTCAGTGAGGGCTTTTAAGTAGAGTAGACTCATGAAGAGACATGCATTGTACACGAGTCCCTTTGGGGGCTGAATGGAGAATGGGCTGGAAGCATGGGAGTTGTGAGGAGGCTTTTCTGAAATGTCAATACTGAAACATGTTGGATGGCCTAACGTTATGTTATCCTCTTATAGCAACTGGTGGGTTTCCAGTCCAGAATTGTTTTCCATGAAAATGTTTGGATAAAGCATTTTAAGAGAAGTTTTCAACAAGGAGAGGGAAATATTCAAAAAGCTAATGCTTTTAGAATTCTGTTTTGTCTTGATGTAGAACTGCTGGGAGAAGAGTGGAGTCATTCTACCAATTTTTTTCTTCCCTTCTACACAAAGGATGTGGTGCACTTCATTCCAGGTTGGAGGACATGCTTGGAGTGCTGTAGAAACAGATGAGCAGTCTAAACAAAGCCATAGCCTAACAGGGTACAAGGAAAGGGCATGTCTTTGGCTCTGGATAAAAGCTAGCTCAAAGTTTGACTGGTACCTGGAGAAGATGAATATTTGTGAGCTCAGAGTTATAGGTAATAGGTTCATTTCTACTTGAGCTACTGTGCTTGGGTTGCTATAGTAAAGCATAAGATTGGAACCAATCTCCTGCAGTGTGGCTGGCTGATCTGGAAAGTGGAGAGGTTTCTGAACTTGTTTCCATGGGAAGGTGGGCAGGAGTAGAGGTGGAAAGGAAGATGGATAAGTGGTTGCAGAGAAACAAGCTTGGCACTGGTGACTTTTCTTGCATTGGTAGCTGGTACCTACTTGGGAAATGGGAGAACTCTCTACTCCATGTGACCTTCCCCAAACTGCAAAAAGCACTGCCAAGAGAGCCCCACCCTCTGTCTCAGCCCAGGTCTGGGCTCCATCAGAGCTTCCTGGCCAGCAGCTGACCCATGTTACTTCCCTTCAGCCAGGTTACACACATAAAAATAACCCCATCACCACTCTTATGAGTAAAATGAGGTTTTTCCTCCATGGACAGCTAAATTCTTTTTAAAGAACTTGGGGGATTTGGATGAGGAGCACTAGGTTCTCACAGGGTCCTGCCTTATGCACCAAATCATGTAGACTGAGGCTTGAATCCTAACCCCTGGGGATGGTGATGTGGCAAGATAGTTGCTCAGATGTTGTTTGGTACTGTGGTCACAGAGGGCCACCACTCTTGTTGACATGGGCAGAAACACTAAATCCACTTTGCTTGCTGTGGATTTGAAAGAACCATTCACCTTGCTGGCATGATCCACTTTTGAAAGTCTAGAAGGTTAGAAATAAGTTTACATTTTCCAGGAACGTATGCGCAGGGGTAGGACACATTGTCTAGCACAGGCCAGTATACCGTGTTTTTTCATAAGAGTGAATTTTATGTTCTAGTTATAGGCGAAGGGTAATCAGTTCCTGGCCATTAATCAGCAGAGAAAATACCGCTTACTCATTTAATGCATGTAGGTCTGCAGAAACCTGGGGTGGTTAGGCACAGCTGCAGTTGACTCTGAGCATAGGGAAACAGGTTTTACATCTTCTGTCATCACTGAGCCCAACTACAGTCTCTTAAGACCATAAAAGTCAAAGAGTTGCAAAGAAATGAGGGAGAGGGTAAATCTGCGCTCTCTGTTCCTGCAGAGAGGACAAGGTACCCCATAACTCAAAACCTGACAGGATATTACACCTGTTCTACATATGGTGATTTGATACAAGAAGGACGAGGCCTGAGGTGACTAAGTTCGTGAAATCTCATAAGTTATCATCTGTGCACATTTCCACTTGCACCACAACATGAGGAAACACACACAGTGTCTAATTATTTCCCGAAACCCTGTCTAACCAACCGATGTACTTGGGACACTTTTTGTCAGAAATGAGAGCCCACACTTAGAGCTCTGCCCCAAAGCATTTGAAACAGGAGAAGCGACACTTGCTCAGGCATCAGTGTGGGGATTTCACACTGCAGGGTGTATTTTAGTGGAGAAATAACCTTTCATGATCTTTATATAGATGGTTTCCTGGAGAAGGTAGGCTTCTCAATTACCATTAGGAAGAACCTTCAGTCGGGGATGTTCTTTAAAAATATGGAAGTGATGTTTGCATTGGTTTATACTTAGGTGGTAAGTAGATTTTGCTAAAATGATGTTTGGTGCCACTTGCACCAAAATTTTTACTGAAAGTAGGATCATTACTATAAGAAATTGGGACTGAAGATGAAGGAGGGAGATCATGCTTCAGGAAAGCATTCAGGTGAAGCTGGAGTCAGCCTCAGCATGAAAAGTCACTGGAAATCTTTCTAGTAGAGTCAGGTCCTCAGTATCTTTCTCACCCACTATTTACTAAGCATCAGGATGAGGCGGGCTGTAAAGCGGCATTTTCCTTATCTTTAAGTAGGGTAAAAATGCCATTGCAAGAGTTTAGGGGTAGTGGGAGACTAGATATAGGAAGAGCTTACATTCTTCTTCCTTCTAGCAAATCATCTTGTATAACTTTTAAAAGCCCAAAGGCCAGATCTTCTCTTTTAATGTGAATCAGGAGGACAGTTGGACCAAGGACAAAGGAACCACACTTGAAAAACATCCCTGCCCTTGTACGATGGGAATATACTTTGGGGAACCCAAACCCCTCATTTCAACTCCACCTCATGCTTATTGCCCCTACTTTGTATGTGGTTATTTGATGTCCTGGGATTGCCCCACCTTGAAATTCCTGTGATCTGCCATAAGTGCTGAGGCCCAGTGTTCCTCAACTCCCGAGAAGAGTCCAGGTAGGGCAAGCAAGCAAGCAGTCAAGAGTCCAGGATGGCCCTCTGGGGTGCAGGACGGCAGGAACCAGTGTAGCAGGGGAGTGCAGTGTTCTCTAAAGCTATTGATGGTTTCAGTGAAGTGTCTGTGTCTGACAATCGTCATGCAAGAGTACTACTTACTGTCTTCCCTTGTACATACATTGTCTGTGTTTAGCTTTTCCTAGTGTTGTGAGGTTTCAAGTAGGGGTTCCATGTAAATACTCTTTCTGCTATCTAAATGCTGGCCCCCTGGATCATGCACTGTTCCCACAAATGGTTTTGCCTTTCTCTGTGCTAACACTTTTGGAGCCACTGATGTGCCGATGGATGGTTAGTCTCTTGGGCTTTTATTTTGCAATTTTATATATATATGCACATATATAATATATATTTATGGGTTGGTTTTGTATAGTTTTCTGTTTGAATCTCTGAGCACCAAAGCTGCCCTTTGATTTTCACGAGAACTTTCCAAAGCCACTTCCTGAGCCCTTCTGCTGCTTTGGTATCTGACTGTGTCACTGGGGTGGTATCTCTGCCTGTGGATTTCTGTATGTATGTGTTGTTATTTCACCTGCAGATATTACCCTAGTAAATCTAACATGCTTGGCTTCCTGCTGTGTGTTCCCATTTCTATTGGCTACTTAGTTTCCTGGATCCCAGGGAAGGAGAAGTCAGAAAGGGGGTCCCTTTATGGAAATAAGGACACTCAGGACACTTTTACCCTTAATGACCATTTCTCACACACATAGAAAGCCGAATGTACACAATTGAGTTTTACTGTGGGAAGGGAGGTTATACAATACCAGAGTTCTCTCAGAAGGGACAGGTCACGTGGATTTGAAAGCTCTGGAGGAAGATGGATTGAGGCAGGTTGGGATGGGCACTACAGAAATAAACATGAGGTCAGTCCTGCAGGGGCAGATGTGAGGGCTGGAGTGGAGTGGCATGTGAGTCAGTCCTAGAGAGCTAAGGAGAGGTAAGTCACCCCAAAGGAGAAAGAAAGGTGGAGTCACTAGGAAGGAAGAAGGGAGGAAAGAAAAGAGGAAAGAGTCTGTCTTCTCCCTTCACAACTCTTCTTTACTCAAAAAACTATGGAAGACACACAGGATTTCTTGCGCCTGTACACATACATACCAGGTGCGGCTTAACATCTCACTCATGGTACCTCATGCAGTCCCCACACCCCTCGAGGATGGTTCACTCTACAGATGAGGATACAGGCTATGAAACAAGGATACTTTTCCCGGGCCACATATTCTTACATGGTCAAGGCTAACTTCAAATGGTCTTCCAGGTAACCAAGCCTCTCTACTATGTCCCACGCCCCAAGGACTACTCTATAAAAGCCTCACTCCTGGACTCACTGCTCCTGGCAGGTCCATTCCCCATCTGCTGCCTGTATACCTAAGGCCAGAGAACCACCTTCCTGAAGCTCCCACAGGCTCCTGTGGACACAGAAGCAGGGAACCCAGCCCCTCACCTACACCAAAGCTGTCAGCTTCTCTACTAAACGCAGAAAACCACCTTTAAAGAACTCGTGGAACTGCTCTGGGTTCTCACAGCTGTATGCATTTGTCAGTGAAGCACAGCAGGCGGGTGGTGTCTCCATTTTGTAAAGCTTGCTGCCTCTTGTGATGGTGATATAAACCCACATGAGGAATTGGTCCCTTCCTCTTTCTAATGCGGTGACCAAGGGGATGCAAACATAGGAGCAGAGTGCCCTCTGCTTGTCAGAAATGCTAAGGGATGTCTGCTATGTAGGAAAAAGATGGCCAGCCAAACCCAGCTCTCAGCCACTGCATGTGAAGGAAACATCTGCCTGGAGAGAAAGGGGCACCTCCCGCTCTGAGCTAGCAGTGAGGATAGCAGGGACAGAGGGCCAGGGGACACTGCAAAAATGTGGTGGGGCCAATCCTGGTCAGGAACAATGAACAAAGTGCTGGGTTCACTCTGCCAGAACCAGAATCATGGTGCAAGTTCTAAGTAACAAGAAAGGGTAACAGCCAGGGGCCATAGCCCCAGTTAATGTTGGCTACCTGAATAGCACTGCGCTGCAGTCTCTGAGGTCCAGAGTTCAATTCCCAGCACCGCAAAAATGGGAGAAGGACCTGGCAATCCACTCCCAAGGCAATCCCGAAATAGCCATTGAAAACCCTATGAGGGTCGCTATGAGTCGGATACCGACTCGACGGCACCTAACAACAACAACAACAACCTGAATAAAATGAAAAAGGAAACTTTCAGCCAAGTTATTGTGAATTCAACCAAATCACTAAATAGAAAAATAGCAATGAAAAGAGTCAGTAGAAATCCAGCTAAGATGGAATAACAGGGACCAATTTACTATCTTGCCTAAAATCCCAAATGAGTAAAATGTATGAAACCATGATCATCAAGACACATCATATTGCAGCAGTGAAGAGCAAAGATGGCAGAGAAATGGAAAATACCTGAAGTGAACTCTATGGTTGTCCCAGTGAACCCAGGCAGAGACTGGTGAACTCTTAATGAGAAAATGGATCTGATAGTTCTGAGAGACCAAAGTAGCTAGAGTTTGCAGAATAGAATACTGGAAAGGACACGGATAAAGCTCTGGAGATGTGCAGAAAGTTCTCCCTCAGTGTTAGCTGAATGTCAACTAGCCCCAGTATGTGAGGAAACAATTCACAACCAAGACACTGACTAGGTGAAAGGATTAGAAGTACACCCAGTGACAACATAGAGTCATGAAGGTGCCTGCTCCTACCAGGCAGAGTGGGAAATTTCATGCTTCCTGGAGCTTTGGATAGAGCACTAGAAGGGCTCTCTATCATGCATCAGAAGTAGAGAACAGCTAGTCTTAGAATAAATGCCACTCTGGTCCTGTCTAGCAAATCATAATCACAAGACCCCCTAAAATTGAATTATTTCTAAGTAACTGAACTGTATGGCAAGAAGGGTCAAGATTACCATATTTATAAGAATACGGGTATACCTAGCACTGAACAAGGCAAACTCACACTAGTACCTAATAAAATTATTTCCTGCAAAGTGACAGGAAGACAGTAATAATGAAAAGAAAAAAAAAACTGACCTGTAACTCAGATGTTAAATTCATCAAGCAATCCTAGAAGCAGCAACAACAAAAAGTATGTATAGAAAAACAAAAATGAAGATAACAGCCAATTTCTTGTCAGAAACACAGCAAGTGAGAAGACAATGGCATAACATCTTTCAAGGACTGAAGAAAAAAATTGCCAATATATAATTCTATGCCCAGTGAAATGTCTTTTGAAAATGAAGGTATTTCACCTAAAATGGAGGTATGAAGAAAAATAGACCACAATTATTGGTAAGAGATTTTAACACCTTTTTGCTTATAATCAAGTAGACAATGTGTATGTATAGAGAATTTGAAGACTGTAATGATAAAATGCCTGCAGCTGTAGCCCTGTGGCATCCGATCCCGTCAGATCTCGGAAGCTAAGCAGGGTCGGGCCTGGTTAGTACCTGGATGGGAGACCGCCTGGGAACACCAGAAGCTGTAGGCTTGGGAGAAGGACCTGGCAACACCCTCCCAAAAATCAATCTGCCATTGAAAACCCTATGAACATCAGAGAAGCACTGACAATAGTGTTTCCCCTGTTGTACAGAGGGTCGCTCTGAGTTGGATACCGACTCGACGGCACCTAACAACAACAACAAAAATGATAAAATATAGATGGTTTGAAGATTATAATAAAAATATCTTTGTTTAATAGGTAAATATACGGCCTACAAGCAGAATGCAGGCTGGGGATGTAGCTCAGTGGTAGAGAGCTTGCCTAGCATGCACAAGGCCCCGGGTTTGATCCCCAGCACCTTAAGCAGGATGCACATTCCTTTCAAATGGCCATGGGGTAGTTACAAAAAGCGATCGGCCACCAGGACACAAGTAACTACCTTGCCTTGCCACCCACTCCATTCACACTTGATACTGGTCTTCTTCCACTGCCACTACCAAGGATGCCCACCGGGAGGTGACAGTTCCTTTCTATGCTTCCACTTTGCAGAAACAGTCCCAAGCAGGGCAACTTCCACTTTCTGGCCAACAGCCCCCAGCAGCATTGTCATGAACCTTCAGTTCTTGTCACCAGCAAAGGGATTAAGGATGAACAGTGAAATTTCTTACTCCTCCAAGACCTTAGACCCTGTCTGATGACCTTGTAATATCTAGTACTCTTGGCCCAACTTCCTGAGTCCTCATTTTTGGGGCAGCCACACCTGTTATCCCAGCTCATCCCAGTCTGTTCTCTCAGACCTTGTAGAATAGTGAATAGGATCCCAAGGCTGCAGAGCCACACTGTTTGGAGTGAACCCTGGCTCTGAGGCTCATGAACTCTGTGCCCTTCTATAAATCTCTCCCTTATGTGCATCTCAAGCTATAGTCTGCTCATCTGTAAGAGAGAAATAATAAATCAGAATCTGGGGGACTAAATTTTGGTTCCTGTTTATTCTTGATTCTCATCAGCACCTTTTCAAGAGTTTTGGAAGGTTACAAAATCAGATGTGGATTAGAGTTAACCAGAATCCAATCTGCACTTGATTCTAGTTCACATCTGATTTTCCAGGCTGCTAAAACTTTTGAAAGGGTGCAGATTAGGATCGAGAATATATGTTTCAGTGCTTCAGACTAAGTTGGCTTCTACTAGTCTTCAAACCAATGCACACATGTGCATATAAGCACATGTATAGACCCTGCATACACATGAACACACAACCACATGCCTTCACATACATGTCCACAGCCACACTCATGCACCAGTGGCATAACTCCAATATAAAGCTGATAGCCTCAATGTATATTGTTTCATCTGTTCAGATTATCTTGGCTCCAGAGTGAGCCCCAGAAGGTCCTCTTCGCCAGAAGCTGGATTTTGCCTTGGACAATCTCAGCCTCAACAAAGGTCATTTCTGACCAACATAACTGTTCTGAGCATTTGAGAGTGTAGGGCTAGAATATAATTGGAGTCTCACATGCTATATATCTGAACAATGAAACATTTTAAATAGATCTAAGCATTTTAATTGGAATATATTCTCTCCATCCTGCCTTTAAAAAAAGACATTCATAGCAGGGTGCCGTGGTGCACACCTGTAATCCCAGAAACCTGGGAGGTTAAGGCTGGAGGATTGTAATTTCAAGGCCAGAAGCAGCCTGCACAATTTAGCAAGACCCCATCTCAAAAATACATAAAGAAATAAAAAATAGAAAAGGGGCTAGGGGTGCAACTCAGTGGTAGAACACTTGCCTAGCATGTGTGAGGCCCTGGATCCTGGAGATAACCCCCGCTCCAGGAGTCATACAGACACACACACATTTTCATAATGAGCTGGAAGGCCAGGTTGAAATTTAGAATTCTGAGGCTCACTGGAGTTCTTTAGGGGAAGATGGCAGTGTGAGGGGAGCTAGTCCCCAGTCGCTAACCCCTGGCCTAAGACCTGTTATCTTCTGTCCCCAGTGCTGGGTCCATTCTATGCCACCATGGCCTTGTGTGCACATGTATGGACACCAGACATCATGTCTTGGCTTTGCTCATTCAGATAGCTGCCTTGTGCCTACCCTGTGGCTCCTTGGATAATTAGATTCTGGAAGGAAACTGTGAAGCCACTAGCAGGGGGTGGGAACTGTCTGGACAGGGACTTGAGGGTCTGGACATCCAGAGCATGATGTAGTGCCGGGTTGCCATGTCCTCTTGGTCTTGCTGACTTCACCCCCATGGAAGGATGGCTACAGAAAGGACTAGGCAAGTCCTGTGAAGTGCAAGACCCAGGGCAGAGCCCCTCTTGCTAGTGTCTAAGGTCAGTATTGTGGCCCACAGTTCTCAGGAGAGGCCAGGAAGCAGTGGTCACCTTTTGAGAGTTCCCAAGAAGGCAGTGCAAGGTCCTCCTTCCCATTCATTAAAAACAATGTGATGTGAAATGTTCTGTTAGAACAAGGTAAGACAAAACCTTGGCCTCATCTGGTTGAAGATGTCGGTTGATTTTCCAAGTGAATCGGGGCTGGAAGAAATAAACCCCTCTTTGCCCTAAATTGGTCTAAATGCATGGGGAGTTTTTTACAGGATACTAAAATGCAGTGAGACATGGGGTATCAAAATCTCCATGGTGAGGCATTTCAATTCTCTCCCTCCTGCTCCTGGCTACTGATGCATGATAAATACAGGCAGGAAACAGTGTTGGCTTCTTGGCTAGGTCACTACCATTCTAAGTCTCCTCATTTTAGGGCAGGAAAACTTGCTTTGTCAGATTACCCCAAGGCGATCCCACTCAGGAGTACAAATTATTTTCCACAGATTGCATTTTTGGGTGGCTGCTTCCTGATAACACGCAGGGAGGGATGTTCATTTTGTCAGGTAACTATCTCCCAAACTGCAGCTGCTTCTGGGAGCTTGCTGCAGGCTTCTAATCCCAGCCTCTGTGTGACAACTGTCATCTCTGCTGGTATGGGCAGTGGCACATGCTGACCTGGCCTCTTGCTCTGGGCCTGTAGCCTTGCTGTATTGTCTATAAATACCACCCAGGACCTGCCACCCAACTTGGGGTAGAGATAGGATCATCTCTTATTTTCTTAACATCAGTTTTTCAGGATCCATAGGGAAAGCCAGCCCTTCCCTCTTGAGATTACCCTCAGGTGGATCTAGAATTGTCCTAGCACTCAGGAGTGTAAGGGTCTAAAGCCCAGCTCACAGCAGCCTGGGGCACAGGGCTCTACACCACTTGCAGGCTCCATGACCACCATTGCTCTACAAGAAGCTCTGCCTCCTTTGTCACCCCAGGGTGCTGTCCCAACATCACTGTGCTGTTTGCTCTCCCTGCCCCCAACTGTCCTGAAGGAATACTGAACTCAGTGGCTGTTTTTCCAGAGCAGGCAATGCAAGCTCCATGGAGGTACAGTCTGGTTTTACTCCTACCTGCAGCCCCAGGACCTAGCAAGCTGCCTTGGCGCATGCGTGGTAGTGGCTCAGACATTTATCAAACAAATTCAGAGCAGTGGAACATTAGAGCTGGAGGATGTCATTGAGATCACACAGTTCACTGCCCCTCCTCCAATCTGCAGATGAAGAAACTGAGGTGCAGAGGTGAAGGAGCTTACCCAAGGATGCATTTGTACTTAGTGATAGAGCCAGGACTGGATGCCAGCCTCCAGCTCCTGGATGCTATAGGTCTTAATCTTTTGGGATCAATGTGGTGCCAAGAGCCAAAGACTCTGTCTCCAGAAAAATGTACATACCCATGAATCCTGCATATGTGTTCCAAGGTGAAGAGTCTGCCTGCATTTTGGTAGGCAGTGCCACAAGATGCTGGCCTGTCTTGGCCATGTTACATGATGAGGGGGCAGTTAAGAGGTTGAGGGCTCCAGAGCCATGCTGCTTAGATTCAAGTCCCAGCACTGCCATGTATTAGCTACCTGGTTAGTCAATGACCTTCCTGCAAAGTGGAGCTAATAATTGTGCTCTTCTCATTTGGCTATTTGTTACCATTAAACAAGTTGGTCTGTTTAGAGCTCCTAGAACAGAGTTGGACCTGGGGTTAGTGCTCTGTTAATGTTAGCTATTATTATTATTATTATTATTATTATTATTATTACCACCAAGTGGAGCCCTAAATGATGAACAACTACAGCAGCAACAAATTATGAATGAAAAGGATTTCAAAGGCTCCTGATGAGTATTTGATTTTGCACCCTGATCCTGAAGAGCAATCACAAAACAATAACTTACTTTTGAGGAAATCTTTTTGTCTTAAATTCTCACAAGGTACACAGAATTTACAATATTCAGCAATTTCTTTTTCAGAAAGTTGACAAAAAGGTAATAACAGGTGCACCTTGACTTCCAGTGAATTGGGGCAGGCCCTTGCCCTGTGGCCTCCAGGGGGAGATCTCACACATGAATTCAGTCCTTTGGCATCCTGGCCTCAAATCCTTCAAAGGGCTGCCTATTTCTCATCCCACACACCACTTGTATAACACGCCTTACAATACTTTTTGGGTCTGGCCTCACTGTGCCACCAGCCTGACTTGGAGTTGCAGACACCATGCCATATGCCAGGCCTCCTGTGTTTCCATGGCTCCCATACCTACTCTTTCTT
>VMDO01001629.1:0-13159 GCA_007922755.1 Pedetes capensis | reverse complement strand
AGCCTGGGATTACAGGCGTGTGCCACTGGGCCCGCCGCATGCCTACTCTTCACTAGGTCCTTCAGTGCAGGTAGGATTGCCTTTGGCTCCCCACTCAAATGTGTGGTGTCCCCTGCCTCCCCCTGCACAACTGCAGCACCCAATGACCTTGGGTAGAACGTGGAAGCCCTGGGAACAACAGGCCTACGGAGGGTCAGGCGCTGCTGCCCAGAGTTTTCTCCTGGCTTGTTATTCCATGGCACTCCTGAAGTCAGGGCTGTGGTGCTGCACAATCTTGAGAGCACTAACTTAAAGCTGTTGAGCTCAGTTGATAGAGTGCTGCTCTGTGCTCTCTGAGGCCCTGGGTTCAATTTCCAGCACCACAAACATAGGAGAGGGACTTGGTAGCCCATTCCCGAAACAATCAGCCATTGAAAACCCTATGAATAGCAGAGAAGCCCTGACACAGTGTTGGGCATGGCACAGTGTCGGGGAGTTCTACGTTATGTTTTACTTTGGGTCTGTGGCACCTAATAACAACAACAATCATGGCAAGGAGGAGGGTCATGGGAGGGTAGTGAGTGAGGTAACCATGAACAATGTACAATGATGTGCACATATGGGAATGTCCTAATGAAACCCATTAAGTTGTGCACTAAAAAATTACTAATAAAAAATTACTGGGGAAAAAAGTGCCCCACCATTAATTACAAAGTCAATCTTTTCAACAGCAAAAAGAGAAAGACATTTCCTATCCCACTATTGTTTTCCTCACCATCAAATAATGTTCCTCAAGCTCTAGGGAGGAGCAGCAGCAACACAGTAGATTAATATTTGTAACTGATCTTCTTCCCACTTTGACCATTGTCTCAGAACAGATTGAGGCTGAAAAGGTTGGCTTTCCTAGGAGGAAGGTTTCAGAAGCAGTTGTGGGGGTTTTGAAAGGAACAAGATAAGGCTTTAATCTAGGACATTCAATGCTGTTCTTCCTACATTATCAAGCCCTCAGAAATCCCGCTAAGTCTTGCACAAGCACCACAGCAGAGAAGTGGGACCCAAAGAAACTACTGCCTGAGGCCTGGCATGGAAGGCAGGATGGCAGCCCCACTGGGACTATATCCCTTGATTCCCTTTTACTTCTGTGTCAGGTAAAACTTTCTGAGGACATCTGATATACTTGTCTCATTAGATTTTATTTTTTTTTTCGGTGCTGGAGGTTGAACCCAGGGCCTCATGCTTGTATGCTCTGCAAGTGCTGGACCACTGAGCTGCACCCCCAGCTCATTTTTTTACTTTTTTGGAGACAGGATCTCGCCAATTACGCAGACTGCGTCTGGTCTTGAACTTGCGATCCTCCTGCCTCCACCTCCCAAGCCGCTGGGATTACAGATGTGCACCACTGCGCCCAGCTTCATTAGATTTTCTTAATCAGCCTGGTAGCCCTGGCTTTGCAGTCAACAGACTTGCATCCATAGGCCAGCATCCCTCCTTATTGGCAAAATCAGGCATTCTTTTGAGGGTTTGATTTTCTGATCTGCAAAGTGGGAGCATGGGCCTCCTGAACCACTGTGTGGTCCTCCTGACATAGGATGGTGCAGCCCTCACGTGATGTCTGGCACCAACAAACTTTTCACAAAAGCTACGATTTACTGTTATTATTTCTCTTGTTTTTAACATAAGGAAATCAAGACTGAGGTTAAGGAATTTGCCTAAGAACCAGTACATGACAGAGCCAAGGCTGGAGACCCACGGGACTGTTGGCTTCAGTCCTGGCTCAGTCCCCGGGAGCTGATGTCCTGCTATGGTGTCGACCATATGGTTGCTCCTTCATCCAAGGGAAGAAGGTGTAATTAATGCCTCCATGAGATTCCAGATGTTTAGATGAAAGGAAGCTCCAGTCTGTCATTACCCAGTGTTTTCGTCTTATCACTGCTTTATTTTGGTGGGAGAGCATGATGGTTTCCCTAGGTCCAGTCTGGGTGGCCAATGCACTGGGCCCTGGCTTGCCTTTGCCCTTGCCAGCCCCTTTACTCCTCCTGCAGCCCATCCTCCAGCTGGCAGATGGGGCTCCTGGTAAGAAGACCCACCATCCACATCCATTCTAAGCCGAGTTAGCAGTGGGCAACTGTACATCCTCCACACCTCCCTATAAGAAACTGTCCTGGGTACCCCTCACGGCCTTGCTCTTGAACAGTGCTCTTGAGCACCGCCTGGGAACAGTGACACCAGTTAGCACGAAGGCATTGGAATTGTTTTGGAAGGTGCAATTTGTGATAACTGAGAGGAGAAGGGTGGCAAGGAGGGGGACGTGGAGGCCTCAAGACAAACTTCTCCTCCCTTACAATTATGGGGAAGGCTGAATCATTAAAGACATGAATCAGATTTATTCTCGTGGCTTTTAAAATAAACACCACAGGGCCAGAGTGACCTGACAGCCTGTCCTTAGCCGTGGAGGCCTGTGGTTGTAACTGAAAAAAAGAAAAGACAGCACGTTCCTGCCCAGAAGATTGTGTCATCCCAAAGGGTGAGACCGGCCTTGCTCCTCCATGGCAAGAAAGACACCCATGAACTTGGGCTCTGACTTCTGTGTCACTCTGGGTCTGGGTGGGTCATTGTGGCAACTGGAGGGAAGCAGGTCACTGGATATCAGGAAAAGCTTACAGGCCTAACATTACAGGCAGCACGTGAACATTACAGGAGCGTTCTCTCACCACCTACTCTCTCCAGCCTTGCAGCCATTGTGGATGCCGAGGTGTGGGAAGGGAAGGGCTGCCCAAACCCTCTCTCCTCTCTGCAGCAGGATGAGCATCACTTCCCAGAATGCCCCCCATCGTGTACTGAGCTGAGGAGGGAGGGCCCTCAAGCATGTGCTGCACAGATTCCAGGAAGGACACATTGTTCTCAAATATTTCCCCCACGGCTTTTCCCTGAGCTTGAAATTCTGTCTTTCACTTATCATTACTATTGATCACGTATTCCATTTATTTAGTTCTCAATGTAACCTCTGATTTTGAAGAGCCTCTTCAAGTGAAGACTCAAGTGTAAGTGGTAATCTTGAAGTATTCCTGATAACAAGCTGGAAGAGTTTATAAGCCATCCTGCCTGGAAAGAAGGCAACTGTGTGACCTAGGAGTAACCTGCCGTGCCAGGGACAGAAAATCTGTTATTATAGGTTGAATTGTGCCCTTCCCCAAAGGACTATTCAAATCCTCACCCCCACTACCTCAGACCAGGGCCTTATTTGCAAAAAGAGTCATTGTGGATGCGGCTGGTTAGGACGAAGTCATACTGAAGTAGGACGGACCTGTAATCCAGCTCAACTGTTGTCTTTATAAAAAGAAGATGTGGCTGGGCATCTTGGTGCACATCAGTAATCTTAGTCCTGTGGAGGGGAAGGCAGGAGGATCCTGAGTTTGAGGCCAGCCTGGGATACAGAGCAAGACCCTGTCACAGCCTGCCACTCCTCCCAAAAGATGTAAAGATACAAGGGGAGCACACCAGGGGGAGACACAGACATCCAGACACAGCAGCCCTTGGGAGGTGGAGGCAGACACTGGAGTGACACAGCCACAAGCCAAGGACCTCCAGGGGCTGCCAGAAACAAGGAAGTATCCTTCTCTAGAGGCTTTGCAGGGAGCACAGCCATGCCACACCTTAATTTTGGATTTCTGTCCTCCAGAAATGTTAGCGAATGCATTTCTGTTCTTTGCTGCCACCCATGTGGTGGTACTTTCAGAGCAGCCCTGGGAAACCAATGCTCACACCTACCTCAGCCAAACGACCTACACAAATGTCAGCTTCCATATGAGTTTCTGCAAAATCACGTGGTCAGACTAGATGCTGCCTCTTTCTCTAATAACAGTTTAAATATTATTCTGAAGTTAGAAAAATGGTTCATTAATTCAATTAATAATCTTTGAGTATATTCTGTGTCAGGCTTGGGGTGATGAGCAGAACTCTGCTGGGGTAGGGCGTATGTTCTTTTCTCTTAACAGGAAGATGAACCTGTCAGAAAGAACTGGACACAAACTGAGCCAGGAGGAGCCTGAGCCCCTCACGTTCTCCCAGAACAGATTCTAAAAAGCCATTGACAGACTGAGGGATGGATTTTCAAATCTAGACTTTCCAAGAATTCAAAAGGGAAATTAGCTACATGATAAATCAGGATGGTTGATGCTACAGCTTGGATCTGGAATGTATTCTGAAGGCTCGTGCATTAAGGGCTTGCCCACAGCCCATTGTGCTATTGGAAGGTTGTGGAACCTTTAGGAGGTGGCCTGGTTGGAGGAAGTTAGGCCATTGAAGGAGATATTAGGACTCCAGCCCCTCTTCTTCCTCTTTCTTTCTTTGCTCTTGGCCGCCAAGAGATGAGCGGCTGTCCTCCACTTTGTTTTTCCGCCATGAAGTGCTGTGCTGCCACAGACCCAAAGCATCAGGGCCAAGTGACTATGGACTAAAACCTCTGAAACTTTTTCCATTAGGTTGAGTGTTTCAGATATTTTGTTATAGTAATGGAAAGCAAATACAGCTGAGGTTTATGAAAGTGTTTAACTTTATTCAATTGTTTTCTGCTTAGTTATATTTTTCTTGCGTATGACTCATTTTCTTCATTCTCCTAGATATTTATTATAAGGTATAATTCTTTGAAATAAGAGTACATTTAAAAATGTATGTCTATAGAAAACTAGGAGGGGAGTTTTTTGGGGGAAGGAGAGAGGATTGTCATTATTTCCTAAGACTTACCATTGGGCTAGAGCAATCAGAAAAGATACCACAGCATATACAGGCAACCATAAGACTCTTCTTGCTAGGGGAGATTAGTCAGTCTTTTAAATTAATTTTTGTTTTATTGGTGCACCTAGTTCCAAACATCAAACTGAACTAAAATACACGTGAACAAACACAATTCCCTGCCCTACCTTCCCCTGATTCACCTGTTCCCCTTCCTAGAATCTATCACTTCTAGCTGCTGTTTTCCTGGGTTTACACATCTCTCTGTTTCTAAAGAATGTGTGTATGCTGCCATCTTCTACTTGATCCACTGACTTCCTATTATGGGAGATGAGGATCTAGTTCTCTTCCACCACCATTCCATTCCTCTGCTTCCGGTCCTCCCCACTATGTAGTTATTAGAGACCTTGACTGAATCAATAGTCTCTGTTTGCATTACTGTGCCTAGGAAAATATTACTCATAGTTGAGCATTGCAGTGAACTGCAATTATGTTTCCTTCCTTAATTTTTGTTTTATCTGTAGTTAATAATTACCTTCTTTTTTATTTACTTAATTTTTTTGTACTGACTGTTACTTCAGTCTATAACTTCCAAAAATTTCTCAGAACTTTCCTATGAGGCCAACACCACCAAGAAATCTAATTGTTCCTTTTTTCCTCTTCCTTCTCCTTCGCCTTCTTCATCTTCTCCCTGCCCCCTTTCTCTGAAACATCCATCATAAAGGCCTGTTTTCTCCTATCTGGACTGGTTGCTCATCAGGCCTGTCATACAGCTGTGTTCCTGGCACTGATCTCTCTGCTGCAATCTTTGGAATTAGTTTTGCCCTTCTCTTTGGCTTGCATTTTCTGCTTTTCTTTTATATCTTCTTTTTAGTTTAATATTTTGTTTTAATAGAGTACATGTTCTAGTAGTCTTGTCAGGTTAAAAGATGGTCCAATAGTGACAGCCATTCTTATAGTGCCTGCACTTTTAATGACACCGCTCCAATCTGGACCAGTTACCCTGTATACCCGGTGTATAACTGTCACTCTGGGATTTTTGTTCACCATATTTCTGGTGACTCCTTTCACTTCTTTCCTGACTTGAAATTTATTTTATCTCATGTACTTCTCTTTTTTTGCCTTACTTTCAGTAGCTTCCAATAGCTTTTGAGAAAGAATACATGGGGGATTATCTTTTGAAATCTTGTATGTTCAAAGATATCTTTATTATGCCCTTGAAATTCCTTGGTTGTTGATTGACTACAGAATTCTAAGTCAGAAAAAAGTTTTCAGCAATATTTCATAATTTCAGGGACATTGTTTACAACTTCTGTGCTATGATTTGGACCTAAGTTGTCCCCCAAAGGCCATGCTGTTTGACCCCCAGCTGTTGGTGGTGTCCTGGGAGGTTGTAGAACTTTAGGAGGTGGGCTTTTGGTAGAAGTAGCTCTTTGAGGGTGGGCCTTTGGACATTTTTGCTCTGGACCTGCAGCCCAGGTCCCTCTCTGCTCCTGGTCCTCCATGCCATGAGGTGGCCTACCACAGGCCCTGCCAGCACTGCCACCATGTCTGCCCTGCCACCATTATGGACTGATTCTCTAACTGTGAGCTCTCAATAAACTTCTTCCCCTGTAAGTATTTTTGGGGTGATTTTTCTGCTACAGCAGTGACAGCTAACTAATACCTGAGAATGGTGTCCTTGTGTGTAGAAATTGACCATGTAGTTCCTCAGCCATCTTTGGAACTTGCTTGCAGGAGGAGACTAGGAGAATTTGGAAATCTGGGCAAGAGCACCCCTGGGCAGCTTGAGGGGCAGTTCTGATAGGAGTAAAGTAGTCCAGAACACTGCTGCCAATAGAAATGCAGATGGGGCTCACAGTGTTATAGAAGAAAATAAGGACTCTATTGGACATTGGACTAGAGGTGATCCATGTTATATTCTAGCAAAGAGATTGTCTGCATTTTGTCCATGCCCTAAAGACTTGAGTGAAGCTGAATTTAAAAAGTATGAACTGATTAGCTCAGCAGAAGAAATATTAAGAGGGTGGCAAGATATAGGCAGTGTGGTATGGTTGTTGCTTGCTGCTTTTAGCTGATATATAAAGACAATATGGAGCAAAAGGCACAGAAAAATGATCTGAAAAATGTGCAGTTTAAGTAGGGAAAAAGCTGTAGCCTGTCTAAAGTTACCTCCAGGACAGGGCTGGTTCAGGCCAGGAGGCCATAATTGTTTAAGAGATAAGTACCATTAAAGAGAATGATATAGATAGCTTGTAGTAACAGAAGGAGGCCAGACCCCTTCCATCTAAGACTGTAAGGTTTAAGACTAACACCCCATTTGAAAAGGGAGTGTTTTAAATGCTGTCTCCTAGATTTAAAAATGGAGTATTTCAAAGGCTGTCTCCAAAATTTGAGAAGGGAGTGTCTGAAAAGTTCTCTGAAACATACTCCTGAAAAGAGGCCATCCAGGGGAATGATTTCTTGGCCTGAGAATACAGATATTGCTGTTGCATCCATGGTCCAAAAGAGCCCCTCTACCTCTTGAGCTAGCAGCAACTCTTGGCATTGTCTATATGCTGCTGGGTTCTGCAGGTATGCAGAATTCAAGAGTTAAGGGGTTAAAGAGGCTGCTACCAAGAAGATAGCCTGTGAGGCAAGGCAATGTGTACTACGGTTAGATGATCTGAGGAGAACCCCTAACAAGATGATGCATGAAGCTTTGAGGGTAGTGCCTAAGCAGCAATGGAGACCCTGTATATCAGCAACATGAAATATCTGGCAAGGGAAGCTACCAGGAAGAAGTAGAGCCAGCTTGGGGTGGGGGAGTCATTTATTAAAAGTCCAGAGGGGCAGAGTCACCAAGCCTGTTCAAGCTCAGATGACACCAGATGCCAGACTTGAACCATCAGGTTTTGTGTGTCCAGTGGGATTTTGGTCTTGCTACAGACTGATCTTTTCTTTCTATGTCCCAGTTCCTTCCTTTGGGAATGGAAATGCTTACTTTGTGCCATTATATTTTGGAAGATGTAAACTGTTTTTTGTTTTGCAAGGGGCCACAGCTAAGTTTGCCTTGAGTCTCAGTGGAGAATTGGACTTGGAATTTTGAACATAGATGAGACTGTTAAGACTTTGGGGACTCTTGAAGTTGGACTGAATGCATTTTGCATGATGAGATGGCCATGACTTTTGGGTGTCTTTTGCAATTACCATTGGCTGTATTTTTGATATCTTGGTCTTTGTGCTCACTCTCTACTTATGTTGTCTCTCCTGTTTTCCATTTGTCTTTTTGCTCCATTTTCCAAGAAATTTCTTCCAATTTAGTTTCAAATTCTTCTTTTGAGTTTCTCATTTCTGCCATTATATTTCAATTTTATCCAGGTTATTCTTATTGTTGTTTGAAAGCTTTATTTCCCTTTTTGTTTTATAACACACTGTTCTTGCTTCACTGATATAATCCATCATCCTCTCCAGGAATATTAATGATAGTTTATTTTTTTAAACTTTTCTTCTTGCACTAACTCTTTCCTCCATGTTATTTTTCACCTTTTGCTTCTTTGGGCTTCTTTATTCCATATTAGAGAATTTCATTAATGTGTGACAAACCTTGATGCCTACTCATGACTAAGATTGGATCTAAAAAGCTGACAAGAAGCCCCTAGTATGTGAAGGCTTTAACAAGTTAGAGCTTCACCATGAAGATGATCTGAAGGGTTTTGTGTTGGGAACTTCCAACTTGGGGTTTTTCTTCCCATGGAAGACTCTTCTCTTCTGACCGAAGGGAAAGGTTCTGGAAATTGAGACTTAGGAGTTAAAAGGAGGAAGTGTTCTGGAGGGTCTTGGTGCCCAGTTGTATTTGCCCTCTTAATATCCCAGTTTTCTGTGCACCATTCACACAAACCTCTGTAAAGAAGATTTCTCTCTTTACAGTAAACTTCCCATTTTCTTCTGGGGTGGGCAAAAGTTAGTCACTAAGTATGTAGAACACAAAAGGGGACTTAGGAATCAAGTCACCTCTCAGCAGCTTTCTCCTCCTGTTTATTTGAGTCCCCTCCTTGCCCCTATTCTGGAGGTACCCAATACTGCCCTTTTCTGAGCCCTTTGAGGATTCCATGGGATAAATCAGGTTGGTTCTTCACATTATCTATAGATGTCTTGAGATTCAGCTTTATCAGATCTGCTAATTTTTAGTTACCACTCCTTCTTCTGATTTCCAGCCTAAACATTTTGTAGATGTTGTATCTTCTTATTTTTCCTGCCCTTGTGAGTTTATGTTTTTGTTTTATTCAAAAATTTCTTACCAAGAGAGGTATCAGATATATTATATTCAGTCATGAATATTATACCTGGAGACCCTCAAGGCTAAATTCTAATCCAATTATTGTTGTTGTTGTTGGGTGCCATTGAGTTGGTCTGACTCATAGCAATCCTCATAGGGTTTTCAATGGCTTATTGTTTCAGGGTTATTTTCGGGAGTGGACTGTCACATCCTTCTCCCATTTTTGTGGTGCTGGAGATCAAACCCTAGTCCTCAAAGGGTGGGAAGCAGCGCTCTACCAACTGAGCTAAACCCCAGCAAGGTGTTGTTGGGTTCCATTGAATCAGGTCCCACTCACAGCAACCCTACATACAACAGAATGAAACACTCTCCAACACTGTGCCATGCCTGGCACTATTGTCAGCGCTTCTCTGCTATTCATAGGCTGATTGTTTTGGGAGTGGATTGCCAGGTCCTTCTCCCTAGCCTGCAGCACCTGGTATTCTCAGGTGGTCTCCCATCCAAGGACTAACCAGGCCAACCCTGCTTAGCTTCTGAGGTCAGGTGGGATTGGACACTAGGATGCTATGGCTACAGACTTAACCTAATTATAGCCAACATTTATTGATTATTTATTATAAGTCAGGCATCATGTTTGGGAGAATGGTAGGTCAATGAAAAAAAGGAAGACCCTCAACTAGATGGATTGACACAGTGGCTGAAACAATAGGCTTAAACATAAAAAAGATGACATACCATGGCACAGTGTTGGAGAGTGTTTCATTCTGTTGTAGATAGGGTTGCTATGAGTTGGACCTGACTCAACAGCACCTAACAACTACCTACTACATTAACTCATTTAATCCACATACCAATCCTGTTGTTGTTGTTGTTAGGTGCCGTCGAGTTGAGTCCTACTCATAGCGACCCTCATAGGGGCTGGGATTTAGCTCAGTTGGTAGAGAGCCACTCTGCAATCTCTGAGGCCCCGAGTTCAATTCCCAGCACCACAAAAATGGGAGAAGGGCCTGGCAATCCACTCCCAAGGCAATCCTGAAAGAGTCAGCCATTGAAAACCCTATGATGGTTGCTATGAGTCAGATACCGACTCGACGGCACCTAACAACAACAACAATACCAATCCTAGGAGATACATATCATTGTTATTGAATGGAGAAACTGAGGCATGTAGAGGATATATAACATGTTTAAGATCACTCAACTAGTAAGTGTGAGTTCTGGGATTCAAGTGCAGGACCTGCATACTGTCTGGACTAAGGAAAGTACTATTCTCGCTTCTAAAACTTGGTTACTAAAAGACAAAGAGGGATCTGGTTGGGATTTTCAACATCTCTCATTTGGTTAAATGATATCTTTGTTTACTCTTCCTGCTATGTGTCAGGTAGTCTGCATAGTTCTCAATCTTCACAGCACTCTTATATGGTATTAATGGGTACATGATACAGATGAGAATACTGAGGCTTAGGGATATGAAGTAATTTGCTGAAGTCTCTTGAAGTAACTAGAAAAGTTAAGGTTCAAATCCAAGTTTATGTGTCTTCAAAGCCAAGGAGGATTCTGGAGTGTGCTTTTAATTTGGGGAGATGTCTTTCACAAGTGTTGGCCAAAGCATATATTTTCACTACCTTTCCTCATATCCAAATATTTGATATTTGTTGTTGTTGTTAGGTACTGTCGAGTTGGTATCTGACTCATAGCAACCCTACCTACAGCAGGCGAAACACTATTGTCAGTGCTTCTCTGCTGTTCATAGGGTTTTTCAATGGCAGATTGATTTTTGGGAGTGGGTTGCCGGGTTCATCTCCCACGCCTACAGCACCTGGTGTTCCCAGGTGGTCTCCCATCCAAGTACTAACCAGGCCCGACCCTGCTTAGCTTCCGAGATCTGATGGGATTGGATGCCACAGGGCTACGGCTGCAGGCATTTGATATTTAGCAAAGTAAATATTTATGATTCTTTATTTTGCCTTCTTCATGGATTACTATAGTTGTTGTGTCTGCACCCCGTATCTCTAATTTTCTCTCTAATCTTTTTTTTACATTTTAACATTTTAAGTTAGTATTACTTAATTTCCCCATCTCAGTCTTTTATGTCTGTCTTATTTATTTTCCATAATATTCTTTTACCTTCATTTCAGCCTAGTTTTATTTCTTTTCCTTCTTTCTTGAACTGTGCCACTTCACTTTAATGTCTGCCTATTGTCTGATCTTTTTTCCCCCAGCTCTTACATCTCTTCATTTTCTCTTGCTCTATAGAGATAATTGCTGCTTTGCATGTCTTTAAAATTCATGGTGAAAAATTTTCCATATACTCATGACAGTATCTTCAGACTTTCTGTCTGCCATTTGTTCTCCCTGTTTCTTCTTTTCTCCTAGCATTTTAATAGATTTTATGCTTCTTTGTTTAAATTACTCATTATTGGAAAAGGAGAGTTTTTCTTGAACCAGCTATTTGAATGAGATTCATGTAGTAGTGGGTGTGGGGCCATGTCCCAGACTGACCAGACTTTGTGTGAGATGCTTATTTAGTATTTGTGGCTTCCCAGCTCACAAAGAAGGGAAATCGTGAAATTTATTTGTTTTAATGCAGAGGCCCCCATGTTCCCCGACTCCCAAAGAAATGGACCATTTCTCTGATTATGCCTTATCTGCATGATTTCTTCTTTTTCCACATTTTTTGTATTATGGAACCAAACTAGATTCAGGGATGCTTCTCCTGACTGCTAGACTTAAACTTGTTTGAGGAAAGATATTTTGCTTTTGCCTGTCCAGGGTGCCCTCAGCTTTATGAAAAGTGCTTTTTCTTTAATCTGAGGTCTTGGCACCTTCTCTTGGCAGCACCCTTTCTCTGCTTCTGCAAGCTCCCTGCCTATGACAATCCTTCCACTTGTCATATGGATTGATGTTTTAGCTGTTTCCAAGTTTCTCCAAAAATGGAGATACATTTTTGTTTCTCTCTCTCTTTGTTACTTTAGGATTAATTCCAGGAAGAATGAGGGAGAAAGGTAACTTTGAGCAACCATCTTCAAACCAGGCATTCACACTAATTGCTTTTCCAGGCTTGTTGCACAACTTCATGTTTACCAAACTCTGGTTAGACCTGCCATTTATATCTTATGTCTGGTTATTCTGTTTGTTTGGGGTTTTTTCCCTTTTCGTTTTTACTCTTGTTTTTTGTTGCTTTTCCTTAAGAACTGTGCACAGGAAGTAAACTTTCTATTTGTCTGGGTCCTTTGAGAAGCAGATTTCCAGACAAGATTAAATGTTACTGCATGAGGAAGTAGAGAAGAAGCTGTGTAAGGCCCGGAGAGAGCTATCAGACTATGATGCAGGTTTGCCTCTGAGTGGCAGAGAGAGGAAGAGAGAGTTGGATAGAAGTGTTCTAGAATCCCATTTAGACAAAGAGGTTTGGCAGACACGTTGGAGTGTTCCCTGTCCCAGGAATGGTCTGCATTAGAGTCTCCACTACCTTCTGTCACTGGCTGAGAGCTGTTGGGAAACAAATATGTCAATGAATTTAGAGATAAAAGGGGGCCCATGTCCCATCACACTCCCCATAATCAGAGACCTGCCAGGTGTATCTCATGGCAGCCTTACCTACTTTGCATTTCTGAAAATATTTTATTCCAGACTGACATGTGAGTGATAGTTTAGCAGGATATAGAATTCTAAATTTAAAATAACTTTCCCTCAGAACTTTGGAAGTTTAAGTCCATTGTCTTCTAGAACCCAGTTGCTGATGAGAAGTCTGGTGCCAATTAGACTTCTGATACTTTTTTTCTCAGTATTGGATGCTTGAACCCAGGGCCTTGCACATGCTAGACAAGTTCTCTGTCACTGAGCTGAACCCTCAGGCTCTTTTTAAATTTTTTATTTCCATATGACTTGCTATAAATTGTGCAGGCTGCCTCTGTCCTCACACTATCAATCTTCCTGCCTCAGCCTCCCGAGTCTCTGGGATTAAAGGTGTGAGCCACAGGACCTTGCCTGATTACAAATGGACTAAAAATCACATGTAATTGTTCTAACAAGATAGAAACAAAGACCACTACAAGAAAAGTTTCTATCTTAAACAGAAAGGGAACCCAAGGACATATAGAAAAATACTATATAGTAAAAGATAGAGAAGACTTGGATGGGAAACTTAGATAGGAAGGGGGGAGGGGGGAAACATAGAGGAGCGTAAGGGGT